>JAQZBX010033777.1:0-25253 GCA_029593785.1 Cabassous unicinctus
AATTGAAACTTAGCCTGTTGTTATGGGATGCTTAAGGGTTGCCTCCTGAGAGCCTCCTTCTTGCTCAAGTGTGGCCTCTCTTTAAGCCAAACTCAGCATATGAATGCATTACTTTCCTCCCAGCGTGGGACATGACTCCCAGGGATGAACCTCCCTGGCAACAAGGGATTACTACCAAGTGCCAACTGGCAATACAACTGGAAAATGACCTCGAATAAAAAGGGGAAAAGGTAAAGACAAATGAGTTCATATGGCTTAGAGACTTCAAAGTGAGTCAGGAGGTCATCCCAGAGATAACACTTATGCACATCTCAGTAGGACTTCATGGCTTCCAATGTGGATATCACCCCAAATAGAGGGGCTCCTGAGGGCTCTGGAGACACCCAGCTCCTATATAAAGGTGGATAGCTCCAGAGTTTGGTGCCTTATCAGTTGGCCCTACTTTGGAATCTGTGCTCCTAAGGGTGAAAGAGTTGGGCTCAAATATGTCCTCCCTGCACTTGATCCATCTGTCCCTTCTATGCAAACCTATATGTGGTCCTGGAGTTTGTAGGTGTACTTCCAAAGACTGGAGTCTTTGGGCTGTGCATGTGCCAGCTGGGCCTGGAATTTTGGTGGAGCTGCAACTCCTACTTTACAGCTCAATGGACTCACTCAGGACACCTGGCAGGGAGATGATGATGGACAATGGTTATCCCATGGAATGGAGATGGTCTGCAGCTGCATGCAGGATAATCCCATCCATCTTATCCATGGAATATAAGCCCCCTCTCACTTGGAGGTGGAGTGTCACCATCCCAGAGTCCTTAGGATTGAGGGAAGAGCTATGGACTAAAGTGGACTTACTGATATTCTGTTATAGACATATTGGGATTCATGTGATGGAAGAAATTACAACATTAATGCAGAGCTAGTGGCCACTGGATGCTTTGGGGGCAGAGAGAGAGAAAAGCAGTTGTAATACAGGGGCTTTTGGGGACTTGGTAATTATCCTGAGTGACATTGCAATGACAGATATATGCCATTTTATATCATCATATAACATGCAGAGCTGTGTGGGAGAGAATGTGGTCTACAAAGTGAACTATGGTCCATGCTTAGTGGCAAAGCACCAGGATGTGTATATCCATTGCAGGTGATGTGCCACACTAACGAAAAATGTTTATGTGGGAAGTTGTGAGAGGTGTGGGAGGTGGGCATATGGAAATACCTATAATTTTTGTGTAACATTTATGTAATCTAAGTATCTTTTAAAAAGTAAAAAAAAAAATTATTAAAAAAAAAGATAATGAAACAGGGTAGTACAAAAATAACACAGGAAAGCAGGGAATTGTATATAAAAAAATGCTTCTCAATAGGGAAATCAAAGGTGCCCTGGATAATTAACAAAGACCCAGTGGCCTCATTTCCTGGTCTCGGATGATTTGGCAATAATAACAAATTGCATTCAAGCTGCCAATGTTGTACCTCATAAGGAAGAGGTACTCATAAATTCTTCTGATTTCATTGAAGTTAAGAACCACATGGGAGAGCAATAACACATTCCTCATTTGAAGTGAGTGGAGAACCCCAATCTCCACGATTATCAAATTAGCTCCAGTAACAATTCTTGACTAACGGTTTCAATTTAAATTATATTAATGACAATAATATCAATCCCAGACTCAGCACATTATACCATACATATTATATTTTAATTTCAAAACAATGGTTTCTGGAGTAACTTGGTGGTTTTAGGAACATTAATATGTTCTTTGAGGAAAGCAAGGAATGTGTTTCTATTTTTTATGATTTCTATATTGATACTGAAAATTTAAGCAATGAAAATTCTGAAGGGGAAAGGATAAAGAACTATTTGAAAGCTTCATCTAGAATGTGGTCTTAAGGAAGATGGTGATGGTCAGGTCAGGTTTACTGATGCATAAGGATTTATGTTTCAATTACTAATAGTTTTTGATAAGAGCTTCCCATTTTTCAGTAATCTGATGCAATTAATGGGAGAAAATATAGCACTATTATTATCTCCTATTAATTACATCTACAGATTTCATTTGTTCCATGGATATCTGTGCTTTCATTTTATCACTACCGTACAAGAGATGGTAAATGTCACAGTTTAAATTCCGTCTTGAGCAGATTCTTTAACAAGGACTTAGGTATATGGTGATAATTGTTAGGTAATTCCAGGAGGCATAAATGAGGAAATGGGGAAGGTGAGACAAGGAATGGAGAAAAGAAAAAAAGATAACAATGTGTGCAATAAAGAACAAGTTACTGCTGTAAGTAAGTAAGACTCAGTATCTTGAAATGCAGAAATCTCCTTGGAATTGTCCCAAGGAAAGTCAAAACTGCAGGCCACATTAGAAGTGGCGCAATGTGATACAGAGTGGGGAGAGTCAATATTTCTGAATGAGTAAAACCAGTGATATGTCACTGTATGTATAGAGTCTTTGAGCTAAATCTTTTGTTGTACATATTTTATTTAATGAGGGTTCCATGTACAGTTTGATTAGAAAAACATATTGTAGTTTAGTAATGTAGAATGGTTATATAATGTGTAAACTTTTATGGAGTTATTTTATTGAACACTAGTAAATGAGAGAAATTCAAGATTTAAGATTGCTCAACTCAAAAAATATGCCAACATAGAAGTGGTAGGCAGAAAACTTGCCTACCCTCCCTTACATATCCAAGTCCTAATACCCATAACCTGTGACTTTGTTATGGCAAAATGGACTTTGCTGATAGAATTAATTAAAGATACTGAGATAGGGTGATTATCATTGATTATCTGGGTATGCTTGATATAATCACAAAAGGTTTTACAGAATAAAGAAAAAGGCAGGAGTGTCAGAGGCCAGGGCATGAGATTGATAATAGAAGCAGGTTGAGTTTTGTGATTACTGGCTTAAAGGGGTCCACAAGCAAAAGAAAAAGGACAGTCTGCAGGAGCAGAAAAAGTCAAGAAGCAGGGCAGATGTGTCTCAAGTGATTGAGCACCTGCTTCCCACATGGATGGTCTTGGGTTTGGTTCCTGGTGTCTCCTAAAACAAACAAACAAACAAACAAACAACAAGCAAACAAGTGGAAAAACCAATTCGTGAAGCTGATGTGGTTCAGGGATTGAGCCCTGGCTTCCCACATACAAGGCCCTGGGCTCAATCCCCAGCCCCTGGTACCTAAAAAAAAAAAGTAGTCAAGGAAACACTTTCCCTTTTAGAGCCTCCAGAAGGAATGCAGTCTGCTGACAACTTGATTGTTAGTGCAGAAAATTCATTCTAGATATGTCTTCCAGGTTGGTGAGATAATAAATTTGCATTGGTTTAATCCACTAAATTTGTCATAATTAGTATCAGCATTGGTAAGAAACTAATAAACGAGAGAGTAATGTGTTTAAGGAAATTCATATGTATAAACAAAATTAAAAGAAAGAACATGCTACCATTTTCATTCTTGATCTTAAATCACTTAACAAAACATATTGGATTGGTAATATTTCAAAGTGAGTGCATACCTGTTGATCTAATTCTGTTCACCTAACCAGAGGCAAAGATAATCATTTTTACTGGGAAATATTCTTTTCTACTTTCAAATATATTGGCTGGTGAAGCCAAACATACTCATAATTAATTAAAATCAAACAATCAAACACAGAAAAACAAAAAGTCTTAAAAGCTAATGTAATCAAATTAATGCTGATTTTTGCATCTTGAGACCAGAAATATCCATGGTATGTTTTGACTTTCTACTTTTAGCTCTTCCTTTATTCATGACCAATACTAGAATTTCACTCACTCACCTGAGACTCATAGTTTCTAGATTTTGGCTCATTTCTGATTTGCCTGAAAATATCATAACTGTCATTTATTATTAGATTCTGTCTTCACTTCTCTCCCTCAATGCATTCAATGTCAGAGGCATTTTACATATACATCGATTATTCACATGACTATCAGGACCTTGATAAATGGTGCCACTTTTAATCATTTTCTTTTTCCTAACAACATTTTCACTCCTGATCCTACCAATTTAAAATGCCAAAAGAAGTTATTTGATATGGTTTTATAACAAAAGCAACTGTATACATCAGTTTCTAGCATAACATCATATGGGAAAAATTTAATTGTGAGCCTTATTTAGATGAACATTTTGCTTTGTGTACATGAATGCATGAAAGGGTTGAAAGGTAGAATCTTTTTGTTTATTTTTCAGAACATTGTGTCATATATCCTATTTCCATGTGTTTTGAAGCATTCTTGTGTTTAGTTTTTATTTTCCCTTATTTTTATTTTTCTGTGATATAAATTGACATTAAACTAGAAGATAAAAATAGTCCTGTAAAAAACTGTGAAATTGGTAGAAAAATATGGTGTAATAAAAAGGAAAAACAGTAATAAAATCTTGAAACGTTGAACAAAGGAAGTAGTTGGCAAAGAAGATAATCTGATTCTCAAGTAACTCCCAAGAAATGATTCTTTCATACCTCTACCACCATCAGGCTACCTCTTCATTTTTTAGAAATTATACATTATATACATTTGGATTAATTGGTTGAGTATTTTGGGTTGAAATAAAATGCATTAAGATTAATCCCATTAAAATTAAACTAAAGAAAAATTAGTTGTTTATTATCCTTTCACTTCATAGCATGTTTTCAAGGAAAAATTTTCAACCCTTAAATAAAGACCATGGTATTACAAAAGTAATCAGTTTGAAAGAGTGGCATGGATTTTTCAGGAACCTCTTCAGTGATTCCTGAAATATTTCAGATTCTTGATCCCTAAGGAGTAGACTAGAGGACTCAGCACTAGTATTACTAGGGTGATACAGAATTTTCCTCCAGTGATTTAATCAGATTTTGATTTTTCTTTGATAAAGAAATGGTGATAACTTGCATATTACTCTCTTAAATATCCAGTCCTTTAGGACAGGACACAAGTTTTACTTCTTTGTCTTGATATTTCTGGTATCTAATATGGGCTTGGCACATAACTGGCTCCCAAATAATAGAAAGTAAAGCTATGAAGTAAAAGACAAATTGTGAAAAACAAAGAAGACATTATCAAGACTATTACCAACTTTCAAATATGCATTACAATGAATTTAAATACTTGAGGCTCTTTTTCTGTGGTCCAATTATTCACATGAAGGTCATGTTGCTGCTGCTTCTGTGATTTCCCTGTATCTTATATTTTATGTGGCCAAAGACATAGTCAGTATCACATACGTTACAAGTCCAATTTATTACCTTCTCAGCTTGGAGAATTTTTCTTTCTCTAACATTCCTTAAACATTGTTAAGATTATATTTTGAACTACTGCTTTTACATTTCACATTGTTGATGATTTCTACTACAGCACAAACTCTCATTTGAAGTTTATAATGAATTTTCCAAGAAATAGTTTACATTTCTAAGATGAGAATATGCTATTTAAGATAGTTACCTTTCACAAGCAAAGAAAACTCTGACTTGAACTCTTAATTATTGGATCTGCTAAACATGGGATCACAAAATGTCACTTGTTAAAATATTTTTAAGTAACCTAGTCACACAAGCACACACACAATGGTATAATAAACAAAATACATATTTCTATCACACACCTTTAACAAAGTTTTGTCACATATACTTTATTTTTAAAAAGATATATATTGTCTTAGCCATAAAAACTAATTTGTGCTTCCAATTTCCCCCTTCTGGTGAAGTTCTTTTTCCAGATTCATTGCTAGTGGGTGCTTGGTAATAATATCTTTGTGCCAGGGAGGCTCTTCCCCAGGAGTCATGTCCCATGCTGAGGGATAGATAGTACATTTATATGCTGAGTTTGGCTTAGAGAGGCCACAGTTGAGCAATAAGGAGGCTTTCAGGAGGTAACTCTTAAACAGTATATAATACTAGTTCAAGTTTCAATTTCACAAAAAAAAATTCCATAAGTACAATAATCAATGTAAAGGGCCTGGCATAATAGTCTATATTCCTTCACTAGACATTGCCCTTGCAGTTGGTGGATTCCTGATGTCCTATTAGAAAATGTAGCAGAGCTCACTCCCCAGGATGGGAATTCAATATTATTTTGGTTATTGTGTGGATCTCCACCCACCAAGACAGTGTCCCATGAACACTTGAACATATTCATATGTCTTAGAGGCATGCCCCAGTTCAGCCACTTCCATGTGTCCCCACATCACTGACACCCTGCAGCAGTCATCCTCCTCCACCATGCTGTGACCCTTCTGTAATCCAAAGCCTCTCCAAAAGTGAAGCCAACAAAATAACCAAATAAAATTAATAAGAAAATTAAATGATAATTTAAAAAATAACCAATAAAATTTTTAAAAATTAAATTTGAAATAATTAGAAAAAAATTTAAAAATAGACATTGTGAATCTCCAGTGTGAACCACATCCCCCACTGATTTTGATGAGAATTTGGACTTAGAGATGTTCTAAAATGACTTTAGTATTTGAGGATAATGGGATGGAAGAATGTGTTTTGCACATGGGAAGAATGTCTTTTTCTGTGTTTCAGAGGTCAGAATGTTATAGATTTAATTATGTACTCCAATTTAGAAATGTTCCTTATATTAATCCTCACACCTTTGGGAGTAAACTTTTTTTGGAAATTGAACCTCTTGAATATATTATTTTCATTTAAGTTGTGGTCCAAATGAATTGGGATGTGTCTTAATCAATATTACTGGGAGTTTTATGAAGAAAAGAAAATGGAAGCCAGAAGCTAGAGAAGGCTTCATAGGAAGAAGCTGGAAGGCAGAAAAAACACAGAAACACAAGGAGAGAGATAGCAGATATACAATTCCAGGAACTCCAAGAACTGCAGCAAGCCAGCACCTGAAAGCTACCAAATTTGGGTAGAGAGCAGATCTTTCTGATAACTTGGATGCAGAGACTAGCCACATTGGTTTCAACAATCTCCTATGCTGAGTGTGGATGAAATGAGATGTAGAGGCAATGAACTGATTATGGATGCAATTTTTTTTTCTGTGAAATACACTCACAGAGAAAATCAGGCAAGTGCTATCTTGATTCAAACAACTAGACACCATAATCATCCCAAGTTAAAACATGAACCTAAACATTACAATCCACTGCTTATCAACTTGACACTCATACATATCTAATTGGGCCATAATTTTTAACAATTTAATACAACTTATGTTTTATGATAAGGTGGTAAAGGAAGGAAACAAAAACATTTACTTCATGTATATAAATGAAGGAAGAAAACAAAGACATTTACTTCATGTATATATATATGTGCATGTGTGTGTATATGTATATATAAACATATTCATAACATAATGGAAAATTCTTAACAATTATAGTCTTTATTTCTGCAAAGGGTCACATGGTCATAGCTCATATTTATATCTACCTTCATACACTACTTACTATATATTCTCTTAACCCTCAGGAAGCCTTCAGTTGATCAAGGGCCTCTGCTTGGTGGGATGACTCAAAAATGCATTCTTGGAGGATCTAGAGCATTAGTATACCTGACTGGATTGAGTTGCCTTTCTTCAAACCATACCCTTCTGTACTTCCATTAGCAGTCCAGTTTCCCCTTGGTAAGCAGGATGCCAGTACAGTAACTCCCATTGTGCCTATTGATTCAGAGGCATGAGAACACCAAAATGGCCAGCTGGCAGTCTTATATTCCAGTTCAATGGAATTATTATGTTTACTGGTGGAAACATTCCTCCCTTTGTAGACCTCTAGGCAAGCAGATCAAAGGTCACTGGGATGGACAAGAAGCAAAGATATTGCTAGTGGATCACACCTGTAATATTGAATGGTGCCATTCCCATTTCCAACCTGTGATCCTAGGTCCAAGAGTCCTGGCTATGGGAGAAACAGTAACATAGAGTACACAATGATATAGAACACATACAGAACCCTGAAAAACATTTTTGCAGGCCTGCAATGTCTCTTGCCCTGCTGATATTGTGATTGAGTCTTCAATAGGCCATTGCATGTTTCCATCAATGTAGCTGATTCAGGATATTGGTTACATGGTAAGGCCAGTGAATCCCATGAGAATGGACCCACTGGCCACATTTCATTTGTTGCAAAGTGATTTCCTTGAGGAAAACAATGCTTGTGGAATACCATGTTTGTGGATCTGGCACTTTATAAGCACATAGATGGTAGTTTTGGCAGGAGCGTTATGTGAAGAGAAGTCAAATCAGTATACAGAGTAAATGTCCTTCCCAGTAAGAACAAAACACTGCCCCTTCCATGATGAAAATGGTGCAATGTAAGCCACTACCCTCCAAGTAGCAGGGTGATCACCTTGGGTAATTTTGACATATCAGGGACTAAGTGTTGGTCTCTGCTGCTGGCAGATTGGACATACAGAAATGGCTGTAGCCAGGTCAAACTTGGGGATTAGAAGTCCAGGTTACTGAGCCCATGCATAACCTCCATCCCACCACCATACACACTTTGTTCTTCAGCCCTATGATCTATGACAGGAGTAGATGGGGAAAAAGTTGACCGGTATTCACAGAACAGATCTTCCTATCCACTTGATTAATATATCTTCCTCAGCTAAAGAAACATTCTGGTGGGAATTGACAAGGGATGCAAATATGTTCATGTCTTTCACCCACTCAGAAAGTTTTATCCTCATACTTTTCCCAGAGCCCAATTAGTCTCCAATTTTCCAATCACGTTCTTTCCAAACCCTAACTACCCAATCAAAGTACTGGTCACAGCCCATGAGGTGCATATGCACTTCTCCTCCCAAGCAAAATAAACTATTAGGTATATTGCCTTTAGGATCTACCCACTGGGTGGAATACTCTCCACTACTGCCCTTCAGGGATGTTCCAGAAAGGTGTTGTAGTGTTGTACCTGTCCACATTTGGACAGTATCTTTTTATTGTGCCAAACCCTCTATAAGCAAGGCCCAAATTTCACTTCTTATAAGAAACTCCTTAAGGAGCCATAGCTGCAGGCTGGGAGAGAGAAGATAAGCTGGAAGGAGAGGAGGTCATGGGCATCTGAGCCACTTCTTCAGTAACATATTTGTGCCTTCAGGGCTGGCTAGAGCCTGATCTTGTATAAGCAACTTCCATTTGTTGATGGAGTGATACAGTACATGCCCAACTTAATGGTTTTGAGTCAGACATTTCATGATAGGCAGCTCAGTTCTCCTGATAATTTGGTATCTCAAAGTTAATCATTCAGTCTCTACTAAGGCCCAGACTAAATATTTAGCAGACTAAATATTGTTTTTCAAAATGAGACTAGTTATCTGCAAAGGAGAGCAGATGTTCCAAAATCCCACACGTCTGTACTGTGATTATATTTAGAGCCCTTAAAAATGTGCCAAACAGCATTTTTACTTACTACTGAAAATTCTAACACCATTGGATAAGATGCATCTTTATGGCCAGGTGACAAAGCAGTCTTCATGGGAGTCTGACGTGTTGCAGAGCATCCTCTTTTACCAATCACCACTCAAAACTAGCAGCTTTTTTGGGTTTCTTAATAAATGGGTCAGCGGAGCACACCCAAATGAAAAATAGGTTGGCTCCAAAATCCTTAGAGATCAACTAAGTATTCTGCCTCATTTTTAGCTGTAGGACTGGTACAGGTGCAATAGATTAGCTTTCACATGAAAAAGGATATCTTAATGTTACCCATCTACTAAATTAGGATTTCACTTGTGTGGGACCCAGGCATCCATTTGTTTTTCAAAATTATTCTCAGAGTCTTATGTAGGTAGCTAGGTACTAGTCTAAATGATTAATATAGGTGATGCCCAAGACATGGAAAAACCATATAAAACTCAAAATATAAGACTTTTAACTCTACCAGACCTCTAATAGTCTAATGTTCTATCCCAGAAAATATTGCATTATCTGTCTACTTTTCTTATTAATACTTTTTATCCATATATTTGCCCTCTCTGTGAAAGTCTCAATGAGCTGAAATTATCTCTCATGCCACTTTGAAGTAAAGCACGTTAAAATTTAAATAAGAAGCATAATAATTTTTATTAAATATTTATAAATTGCCATAGTTTATGCTTTCATATTAGTTTATTACATATATATTTATCAAACTTTTGAGTAATTAATGAGGTTACATTTCTAGTAAAAGGAAACTGTATTTCAGGGAATTTAAGCTATTGACCTATTTCTACATAGGTAATACATAACAGATCTAGGACTATTTACTAGTACATAATTATTAGATTACTTTTCCATTACATTATCTTGTGGCTTTTCCACTGAGAGTTCATTTTTTAGTAAGAGCTAAAATGTTTACAAGTAGTCATTTTCATCATGTAGTTCATTGTTCCAGAAACATTCCCTGTGATAACATGGGGATGAAATCTCATTTTGTTTTCTGTTGCAGAAGATAGTTATTGTGTTTTCTCCTTGGGATTCCCCTGTGGACTTAAAATTATTTAGGTGACATAAGTATCCAAAATCATATTATTTAGAGTGTATGGTAATTGAGTGGCCAATTCAGTTCCAGAGGTAAGAAGGAAAGCTTTTCTTCTTCTACACAATATTTTATTGTATGTGAAACAGTTCTTGTTGACCTCTGTTACTTCAGGATTTCAGTCTACATGAGAGTTGAGCAAATGGATTTATTTGAGTCTTTCATATTGATAAAGTTTTTGAAAAAAAATTCCTTTCTGTCTATTTTTCTAGCTTCTATCACCTCTTAAAGTAAAATCAGCCACATGTGCATGCAGCCAGTTTAATAGTTCTGAAATATTAGTTAGCAGGAATACCATCAGTCTGGATGAAATGATTAAGCTCCATGTATTCTGTAAAATGTTTACATTTCCTTAGAATGATGTAGAGAATTTCTGTATTGGAATATGATTTGATAAAATATAAGTTCATTTGTAATCCAACTTATTACTCTACAGAGATCAGTCACCAAGAATTGCCAGGATATTATATTGCCAAGAGTATCAGGAGAATTTAAGTGAAACATAATTTTATTTCATTGGCATGTCCATAAGCAGAATGTGGTAACAAAGATGAATTATTTTGGTCACTTAAATTTTAGAATATTGGGATTCCCTGGAATTAATTTTCAGTAGAATGATATTTATTATATATTTACTGTTCCATGACAAACATAAAGAATACAAACTTTTGGTTTAAGGCACTTCATTTCTCAGCGATTTGATAAAAATTGATGTTATAAAGTCCCATTAATTATTTTAGATAATTAAAATATAGACATGATTTTTCAATTTTATGCATCCTTCACATAATAGCCAAAATTTAAATTAATACAAATATTTCAATGCAGCTCAGAAGTAAGCATTCTGCAATGATGCCATGTTCATGAAGGTGAATAAGATATGCCTGAAAATTTAGCACATTATTAATATTTTTTTGAAAGATGAAGTTACTTTTCTAAGCTTACTCTGTCAATAGGTGTTAAACTGGACATTTTATTCCAGGGTTATAGATGTTATTAACCTCACAATTGTCTTTTCTGACATTCCAGTGAAGTGAAAGTTAGAGTTATAATTTTGCTGAAATATCTCTAGTGCATTAATCAAGATGTATTATGTAATGGACTCCTTTAGTAGACTACCTATTGATACTTACTAAAAATTTGCTTATGGAGCAGATGTGGCTCAAGTGCTTGATCACCTGCCTCCCACATGGAAAGTTCCAGGTTCAGTTCCTAGCGCCCCCTGAAAAAATAAAAAGAAACAACAAGCAAAACAAATGAAAAAACCAACTCAGAAAAGCTGATGTAAATTAAATGAATAAATTGTGTCATACATTTGTTGGCTAAATGAGTCTTTTTAAAAATCTTCAAGTTTAAATATTTGTTTTCAAATACAATTTGATCAATTTTCCACATCCTGTTCTTATATTAAATTATTATAAAATTTTCAAACACATATTACTTTTGTGGTTTTTTGATCCAAAAATGTTAGTGAGAAGCACAAATCTGAGTACTAGGCCAAAATTGCTACAATATGCCTAAAATACCTTTCCCTAATGGTTGTAATTATGAAATGTGAGTGAACACATTCACATCACAATATTTTATTAAATTTAAAGAATCAGGTTTTAAAATTATGTAATTTTAAAATGTTTTCATAGTATAGTACATGGTATACTGTAAGAGACAGAGAAGATATGGAGAGAAAGTTTTGGGGTAGAGAGAAAGAGAATTAGGGACTTTTTAAAAACAGAAATGTATATTTTGTTCAGCCCAAGCTATATTTTCACATAATTATATTATTGACACTTTATGATTTTTTATTAATACAGACACTCAAACCAAATTAGAAATTATGAGTCTTTTTGTGTTTTCATGAAACAATGTAAACTGTCTCAATTTATACAGAAATTGGAATTTAGCTTAATTATATATTTTTACTCTAGAATTTATCAAATCAGCATATTTTTCTAACCGCACAATTATGAAGCTGTTTATTCCATGTATTAGAATGATCTCACATCTATATCTGTGAAAGTCTTTCTGGGAAATAATGACAGGTTGTTTTCTTCTCAGTCCAGTAATTTTATGATGATTTATACATTATTTTATCTACATATGAACATCTCAATATGACAAAACCTAAGCGCATTTCATTTTATTGACATAAATCATTTGTAGGCCAATGAATGCAGCCTGGCTCAATGCATGGCAAGTGCTTTACCTCTTTAAACCCTGGAGAAAATGACTTAAGAATTGTTCAAGCACCTTGGTCTATGACACACTGAAGGAAATACAAAAGTTACCTTGCTGACATTGAGCTCCTAAATATGGATCCTGGATTTAGTGTTCAATCACTAAGGCTTGCAGTTAATATATAGGTGCCTCCAACATTTTCTTTTTTGCCTTGCCCTTATTTTTTCATATCAATAAATTGCCCATTTTAGCCCTTGCAGCTTGTTGTACCATTATCATTCTTATTCAAATTTTAACTTAATGACAATATATCGTGTTTCTCTTCTCATATACTCATTCTTGTGAAACCTTGGATGGATTTTAGAAACATGCTTTGTCAAGGGAAATCACGACCATTTCATATATACCTTATATTTGTTTATGTAGTCTCTAAAATGACAGTGAAATAAATATCACTCAATGATTAATAATAAAATTATACACCGAAATGATTAATAATAAAATTATTACCAAAAGAATTAAATCATGAAAGTTACCACAAGTTGTACTTGATTTCTGGCATTCTCTCTTATGCCATCAGACTGTTTCTCATTCAGTGAAGTGTGAAAAAACAAAGATGTGGATATAATTAAGTGGACTCTATTTTCATAGGATATTGTCTTGAGAACCTATATATAGATGAAATGTCAGGATTTCCATCCAATTTGGATACATACAGGATTCAGTTGAAGACTGTAACTGAAGTCACTATGCTTATATTGATGGGCTTCACAGATGATTATAATTTTTAATTTTCAATTTTCATTTTTAAAGAAACTTTAGATTCCACAAATGTTACATAAAAAATACAGGGGGTTCCCATATGCCTCACCCACTCCCTCTCCCACAGTTTCCCACATTAACAACATCCTTCATTAGTATGGTACATTTATTAAAGTTGATAAATACATATTGAAACATTGCTACTAACAGTGTAATATAGTTTACATAATAATTTATACTCTGTCCCACACAATTTTGGGGGTTATGACACAATACATATGGCCTGTATCCATCATTGCAATGTCATTCAGGACAACAGCAATGTCCTGAAAATGCCCCATATTACACCTATTCTTCCCTCTCCCTCCCCTCAGAACCTCTGGTGGATACTGCCTTTATATCAATGATAAAAGTTCTTCCATTACTAGAATAATAATAAGTCTACTTTAGTCCATTGTACATTCTCTAAACTTGAGGATTTTGGGATAGTGATGCCCACTCTGTTTGTAATTGAGAGGGACCTTAGGTCTCATGGGGCAGATGGATAGAACTATCTTGCTTGCAGTTGCAGACACACTCTGTTCCTTGTGATGGGCATTGTCCATCATCATCTCTTTATTAGCTGTCTGGATGTGCCCAATGAACTGGATAGTAGGTTTTATAACTCTTTTGAGATTCAGGGCTTGACTGACACACAAACAGACCAAAGATTTAAGTGTCTGGGATATGTATTTTTAAAGTATAGTGCTAATTATAGGTTCAAATAAGAGGGGCAAAAGAACCATGTGTAGAGAAATTATAAATGAGTCTAACTCTGTCACACTGGGAAACATAAATTCCAGAGTAAGCCCACTGAGAGGGTGTCAGATTCCTGAGCTTGTCTGTCTAGCTTAGAGTGTCTGGATGCCTCTAGAACTCTCAGGAGCCCTGCTGTTTGAGACACTGTTTACAGTGGCAGTCAATGAGATCCTGCTGAGACATGCATAAGGGTAATCTTTGGAATGACTTCCCGACTCACTTTAAAATCTCTTAGAAAAAGAAATGAAAAAAAAAAATCTCTTAGCCATAAAAACTCATTTGCATTTAGTATTTCCCCCTTTTGGTCAAGATCTTTTTCCAGATGCATTGTTAGTTGGTGCTTGGTAATAATCCCTTGGTGCCAGGGAGGCTCATCCCTGGTTGTCATGCCCTATGCAGGGGGGAAGGTAGTGTGTTTATATGCTTAGTTTGGTTAACAGAGAGGCCACATTTTAGCAACAAGGAGGCTTTCAGGAAGTAACTTCAGACTATATATAATACTAGGCTGTGCTTCAATTTCACAAGAAAAGTTTCATAAGTACAATAGCAACTTATTTCCTTACACTGGTAGGAAATTTGGGACTATTCTATTGGTCCTTGGGATTTCCCAGCTCCACAATCCCATGTACTATTTCCTGAGTGTGTTGTCATTCTTGGATATGTGTTATTCTTCAATTGTCATGCCCAAAATATTAGTCAATTTCCTGGTATTTGAATCAATCCATTTCATTTTCTGGATGTGCAACACAGATGTTCCTTTTTATCTTTGGGACTACAGAGAGTTTTCTCTTGGCTGCATTGGCTTATGGATGCTATGTAGCAATCTACAGTCCACTCCTTTTTTAGTTAACAAATCATCCGAAGTCTACATGCCACTCATCATTGCTCCCTATGTTACTGGTATTATGCATGCTGCATTACAAAAAGTGGCCACTTTTAACCTATCTTTCTGTGCATCCAATGAAATTAGATATGTGTTTTGCAACATCTCTCTAACCCTTGCTATTTCTTGTTCTGACACTCACATCAACTAACTTCTACTTTGTGTGCTTTATTGAAATAGTGCTTATACTAATTGTCTTTATCTCCCATGATTTTGTTCTCTTGGTCATTTTGAAGATGCATTCAGCTGAAGGTGGGTGGAAAGATTTTTCCAATTTTGCCTCTCATCTAACTGGCTTGACAATTTATCATAATATAATCCTGTTTATGTATGTGAGGCCAAGTTCCAGCTATGCTTTGGGCCATAATAACTGTCTATATTTTTTACTATTGTTATTCCCAGGCTGAATACCATTTTCTTTGATTTAAGAAACAAAGATGTTAAAGAGGCAATGATAAAATTGTTTAAGAGAAATTGATACATAAAGTACAATTTTAGCATTGAGTAAAACTTGAATGTTATATATTAATTCATATCTTTATGGTCAAAAACTAGGGAAGAAACATCTATTAAGTATTTACATATCTTAGAATATTTCCAAAGAAAGTAATAATCTGTCCTCTAATAAAACATTTTATATTTATAGGTAAATTGAGTTCTCTATATGCCTATGATTTTGTTCCAACTTATCCATATTAGTCATTAACTTATATTGATATTATTAGTCTTTGTGTAATTTGCTTTTCACTTACTATAATTAAGGAAGATATTAGGAAATGGCAGATTTATATAACCACACATGGTTTATAATAAAACCCAAGCATTCATTATGAAATTAATTTCCCATCCTGGAATAACGCTGAAGGACTCACTAATATTACCGCACTTCTCCAAATGACCTTACACTTTCAGATCCATCCAGCCCTCTGGGCATACATTTTGCCTTCTTTGGCTCAGCATAAGATATATTTATCCCATTATTTCCTTCCCACCATCTAAGTGGATGAGATCAGTTATAACTATGACTCTGAGTTTCTATTTCTATTACATATTTTTTTAACATGGACATTTAGTAACACCTTATTCACAGTGGTGAAAAATTGGAAACAACCTAAATTTCCAACAATAGGATGATGTTAATAAATGTTTTTTTGCAATGGAAAAAATAAACTACTGACTAATTGTTCTACTTCAAAGATTCTATTCATTTGAGGGTTTTTTTCAACATTCTTACTCTCTTTCTTCTTCAAGTGTTTTCTTGTGCTTAAATGGGACACATAAGTAGAGATATAGCTATTACTGACAATTGCAGATTTGATGTGATATGTCTGTTGTTGCCCACAGTGAGCCATTCCTCTGCTGACCTCCAGAGTTAACTGGATCATATGGTTAATGGCTTGTTGAATATCATCCAAACTAGGAACTATTACCAAATTAGGAATTGCAAGATAGACTTCAGTTTTATAAAGGAAATAATATCATTTGACTGCTTTTGTCTATAATGGCTTGCAACAAATATTCTTCTTTTCATTGTCTCTGAAGATAACCTAATAGCTTTTGAAGATTGTCTAATAATTGATGACACAAAAAGCAAAGACCTCTTTACATTCCTTTTAAAATTCATCTTCTTTATTGTTAACCTCAACATCACTCACAATATTAGTCTCATACTTAGTGCTTTACCCCTCCTCTGTTTTCACTTTCCAAAACATGTTTTTGCTGTTCTGGCAATTTGTTTTGATTTTCCCATTTTTAATTTCATAAATTTTCTGAAATAATGATATAAGTTCTCAACACCTTCTTCCACATGTTTGTTTTTGTGGTTTAAAACCTCAGCCCATTCTTTTGTGTGTATTTCCTTGAAGGTCACAAATCTTCTACTCTGGTAGCACCACTTTCAGGTAGGGAAATTAACACCATTTTGACCATCTCTTTAGAACTGCATCAATAAGCATTTCATAGAAATCACTGACCTTCTTTAAAAGTTGATTGAGCATATCCAAAACTAAACTGACTTCTTGAAAGAAGCTATCCAATGTTAAAGATGACCATGTTAATATTGTGAGCCCTTGACTCAACAGAGATCCTTTCTTTTTAATTTTAGGGGTCATCAAATTAACAAGCACAGAAGGAACGTCCTGATATAGCTCATCATAATACTGCAACAAGACCCTGCAAATATAGTTTGCTTTCATTTTACTTTTCAATTTTAGCCATTTCTTTGCCTGTTCTGGCACATCCGGCTTCATTTTTATATTGCACTTAGATTCCCTAACAACTGCTATAATTTTTGGATCAAAAAATTAACAAGCAACTGTACTGATTCTGGATGTCACACAAAAAGTGTGGCTTGTAATGTGTACTGTAACTGTGAAATCTCTCTGACCTAGGCTGTGTGATAGACCACCTCAAATTCCACCAGGATGTTGGAAATTTTGTTATACTGACATATGTTGGATTTACCTTCCAGACTTTATACAATTTTTGAGTTTTTAAAGAAATAGTTAATGGGCTCACTTTTCCAGCAATGGAGCTTCCTCACCCAAAGTATTTTTCCTGTGATAGGAGGCATATTGCAAGCAAGAGGGCATCATCTTTACGAGAATAATTAGGCATCTTTGTAGCTTCAAGTTCAGCTACATAACACCGAAGAGCATACTCAATTGTGTGGTGTATTTCTAATTGAAGACAGGGAATGTTCAGCTCTGAATTCTTTGAAGAAGGAAACGAGTCTGCTGAGAAGATAAAATTTTTCCAAAAGTACTGTTTATAAATACCTGTATCTGTACCTGTAAACCATTGGTTTTTTACATGAAGTCTAAGAAATCTGTTTCAAATTCTGTCTCTCATGGATCCAGAATGTCATATTGCTTTCTATAAAACCTTGCTATATATGATATATCTTTTTGAATTTTATTGTCATAATATCTATTCCCTCTATGGAATTATTCAAAGCAGAATCTGTTTGCACAATAATTATAATTTCTGTAATCTTCTCCAGTCTTTTACAGAAAGCTTCAAATTTTCCAAATATTTACTTTTCTGAAACCTTATAGGATATTCCCCCTGAGGATTCTAAAATCTGTTTCCTTGTTTTGTAAAAAGATGTCTTATATTTTCTATAATTTTCTTTAATATACCTGGTGTTTCCTGGTCCCGTACATGGTTCATTCCTCCATCAGTAATATATGCTTTACATGCTGTCAACATTTGATTTGTTACCTTGACAAAAAGTGAGGTCTTTCTTTTTGAACTATTATAATACCTTGACACACTGTGAATTATTCTGATGGCATTAACAAATTTTGCATTCTATGTGCCATGAAAACCAGATCATAGCTATAGAGAGGCTGGTGTACTTTCTCCAGAGTATACAAATATCTGACATTTTCTTTTGATTCATTTTCTATATCATGCATCCAAATCATGCCTCACTGCATTGAGTAATAAAGTTGACTTGCTGAGCTACAGGTGTTCCTAGTAGTCTTTGACTAAAGAGAAAGAGTTTTGATAAATACTAACTTAAAATATCTAGTTGAGAGGATAAAGAATGTATACATATACATAGGAAATTTTATTAGTGAAAGATACTATAAAGTAGTGTTCAATGAAAGGCTAGAAATGAAATTTTTAAAAGCACACAAAAAATGCAATATGAGGAACAAAACTTCAACAAATTCATCAGTAGAGTCAGTAGAGTTGAAAAAAAGATTGGAATGTGGACAGAATGCTCTGTAAAACCTCTTCAACCCTGCAGAAGAAGACATCTTTGAAAATGTAGAACAACAACATAGAAGAACCCTGGGACCCAGAATTACCTCAATGAAAGAGCCACCCACAAAGTCTACTCAGCTAAGGTCTGCACTGTTACACCTAAGGATCATACTTTCCCTTCTGTTTCTAAAGTCCTTTCTTACACCCATCAGCCTTTACCTAAACAATACAAGTTCTCTCCCCAGCCCAATCACATCACCTGCTGAATCACTCTTTCCTTTCCAGAGATCTTTCTTTCTGTACATAGGACTCTACATGTATGTTTGAGAAAATTTAACAACTATCTCCAAAATTACACTGTCTTCTACTAGCACCTCTAGTGAGGTCTGCCAGTAATGTACTCTTCTGAAAAACCACAGTATTTTTTAAATACTTTTAAATATAATAATTTATTGTATGTTTACAACTCTGCTAAGTGTAGTATAATTTTGTAGGAAAAAATGTCATATGATAAAGTGGTGATTAAAAAAGTGAGCTCTAAACTCAGACTGGATTCTAATTGGAGCTTGTCTT
This sequence comes from Cabassous unicinctus, assembly GCA_029593785.1. NCBI lineage: Eukaryota > Metazoa > Chordata > Mammalia > Cingulata > Chlamyphoridae > Cabassous > Cabassous unicinctus. Next base: position 19,382 of record JAQZBX010033777.1, read on the forward strand.
TAAACATGTTGCTTGACCATAAAAAACTATGAAATCTCTGTGTGCCATAGTTTCATTATATACAAAATCCAGCCCTTCAAATACCCTTATTGAGGCAATCTTCTGGGTACTGGGTATACAGCATTGAACATAACTGACAAAAATCTTGTGCTCATAGAGCTTTCAATGTGGAGGAAAACAGAGAAGATGCAAAAGTCATAAGCAAAATATATATAAGGTGGGTAACTGCTATGGAAAACAAATGCAGTATTAATGAGGGTTGGGATTTTTTAATAGGGTGTAAGTGATAGGTGTAAGAGGAAAATGATGCAGAAAGACAATATAACTACCTGGGAGGAGGGAATTTCATGAAGAAGAAGATAAATTGGAAATGTTCCAGGCATCATCAGATTGAATGTGAATAGAGAAGTTTGAAGAAGTCACTGTGGCCACTCTAAAGTGAGTGTGATAGAGGCAATTATAAACGATGAGTTCATAGAAGTAGGAGCAAGACCATCTTAGACCTGTGGACTCTTGTAATTTTTTTAATTTTTCCTCTTAATGTGATGTGGGAAGTCTTCTAGTTTTTGTGAAGTAAGGGACATAGTACAACTTACATTGTAACCATGTCATTCTGGCCTCATATTGAGATTAAACTCAAGGCAGAAAACAGTGAGACAATTAAGAAGGTTGTGACAATAAATGAAAGACTGAGATGATTGTTCTTTTGGACAGAGTTCTAGCAGAAGAAATGTTGAGAAATAGTCACTCGCCAAATAAATTCAGCACAAACAATCAATATAGTATGCTGATGAACACTATATGAGATGTGTGACATAGGGAAAATTCCAGAATAAGTCTTAAATATTTGCTTGAGCAAGTAGGAGAATAGTTTTCCATTACCTGAGATTAAATTTTAGATATTGTAAGCATCTGAGAGATATCTTGGGGAAATAAACTATATTACTTATATATACCACCCTTTGAATATTGTCTGGCATTCAGTAGATGTTCAGTAAATATCATCTATTTTTACCATTATTATATAACATCAACCATTTTCAAATAAAAACTATTTTCCTATTTGTCATGCTGTTTCAGTCTTATTTTATCATTTTAAGAAGTTCAACTTTTAATACAGAGAAATTTGATATACCACAATGAACAAAAGGATTTAGTGTTAAAAATACTTTCAACCACATTTTATATAAAACATGATATTCACTGTTATAAATAGTTCAAATAGAGTGACAATTTAAAGTTCTAGTGTGTTCACATTGTCCAGGGTTTATATTACATTTATTTCATTGTACAATTAATGCTTTATAGAAGATATTATGAGGACAAGGTAGTCTGAATTTAATTAAGCATAAGCAATTCCTGAACTTACTCTCTGAAAAATTATAGAATCTGTTCACATCATTGCCCAACAAACCACAGGATATAATTTTTCAATCATACAAATGTAAATAAATGAAAACAAGATAACACAGCTCATAAAAAAGAACAGAAAATATAGTTTATAAATATAATAAAAGATGCAATGCATATATAAGATTGGAGATTAGATTGCAAAGTATATTATTTTTAAAAAAATAAATGCTAAAGACATAGCTAATTGCAAACAGCACAAAAAGGAATGGCAAAAAATGTGAATTCTATACAGATTTAAGAGCAAAATCAAACCTTAATACAGTAATTTATATTGTTACTATGATAAGTTAAAGTTTTTATTTAAATTCGGAATGAACTGGAAAATAGTGGACATTTAAATTACTTGAATAAATTAATAAACCATCATTAAATAGTTAGAATTAACTAAAATTTTAATCCCAAAATACTTTGAACTACCTGGATAAAAGTTATGGGCTGAACAGTGAAAAAGCTGGCAGATCTACAAACTAAACTCTGGATTTCTCAGTCCAAAACAACAATCTTTAAGACTTGTTATATTTTTTCTCTACAGAATAAATGATTTCTGAAAGTGTTTTTATAATAAAATTCTCTGAAATTGGAATATACATTGGGATTTCCATGATACAATTTGAAGCATAACACTTTTTTTTTTTTCTGTTTTTGCATGTTAGTTGCCCTTAAAAACATGTACAGGGAGCATATGTAGTTCAAGGTTGAGAGTGCCTGCTTCCCATGTTCAAGGTACCGTGTTCAAAAACAAAAAAACAGAAAAAACACACATTTCTATAAAACACAGATCTAAGATATGTTCGATGGCTTCCAATTACTATGTGAATTCCTGATAACATATTCTTGGAAATGTAAGAGATCATGTGTCATTAAATAGAGGATGCTATTGGATTTAGAGAATAAATACCCAAATAGGAAAGAAAGAAAAAACACAGTTAAATGTTCAACATCATGGTCATTTCAATTGCCTGGAGCTCTGTCTCTTCTGCATGACTCTAATGAAGGCATTTTTCAACTCTTTGTTCCTAAGACTATAAATGAGGGGGTTCAGCATAGGGATCATCATAGTATAAAACACAGAAGCCACCTGATCTTTTCCCAAGGAATAGGAGTTCTTTGGTTTTAAATAAGTAAACATGATGGTGCTGTAAAAGATGGTGACTCCCAGGAAGTGGGAGGCACAAATAGAGAAGGCTTCGTGCTTTCCTGAAGAGGAATTAAGTTTCAGGATAGTAAACAGAATGGACCGATAAGACACAGAGATTGTGGTAAGAGACACTACTACATTGAAACTAACAAAAATGAATATCCTGATTTCAGTGTCACGAGTGTCAGTGCAGGATAGGGCTAAAATTGGTGTTAAGTCACAGAAAAAGTGAGATACTACATTGGAGTTGCAGAAATGCAAACTGTTCATGTAAAAAACAATAACTAATCATTCAGTAAATCCAATCATGTAGGACCCAGTGATGAGGACACTAGAGTCTCATGGACATTACAACAGGGTATTGAAGAGGATTGCAAATGGCCACAAAGTGGTCAAAGGCCATTGAAGAGAGAAAGAAAAATTCAGTGACACCAAAGAAGACAAAAAAATACATCTGGGTGAAGCAGGCCATGAATGAAATAGACTTGTTGGAAGTCAGTAAGTTCTCTAAGATTTTAGTGTGATGACCGTTGCATAACAGAGGTCAAGGAATGACAGGTGACTGAGGGAAAAATACATGGGGGTGTGAAGTTGGGGATCCAAGTGAATTATCAGTATCATCCCTGCATTCCCCATCACAGTAATCATGTATATCAGGAGAAATAACATAAAAAGAATCCACCGGATCTCTTCAGAGTCTGTCAATCCCTTCAGAATGAAGTCAGGCACATTTGTATTATGCCTACTTCCCATAGAGTTCAAGTGTTGTAAACTGTTGAGAAATCAATGTGATACATAGCATGAATGACTTCATAAAAGTTTTTGTTTATAGAAATGATGTGGCCTTTTACTAAAAAATAAATTATGTTAGTAATTCTAGAAATTCATAATAAAAAATAGTTTGCCAAATATGAATGAAAAAAAATCTTAGTTTGACTGCCAAATGTAAATTTAGTATAAATCAACATTTAGATTTTGTATGGTGGAAATTTATACATGTTACATAATAGAATGAATAAACAATGTTATAAATAGGTCCCTTCTTTAACACAGTTTTCCAGATTAAAACATTATACCATAGTTTTTACTAGTGTACACATTTTTTTTTAGATGAGAAAAAGGTCAAGGAAGTTAATTAACTTATCCAGAGTCACAACCATTAGTTATTGTTGATTCTGTGATTCCACTGAAATCAACTGAGTTGAGAGGACATGCTCATAATATAGTATTACTACTAATATTTAATATCAGAAAAACAAAAGAGCTAGTTACATAATATACAACAATAGTTTTAATGCATCATTTACTGTTTTTTTAGCATCTAATGTTATATAATACGAATGACAGAGCAGAAATTAAAATGGGTGTGTTTATATTATAGAGCACACATTACTACTAATTTCCCAAAGACAGATTATATAATCAAAATTCTTCCAGGGAAGCGGGTGTGGCTCAATCGATAGAGCTCCCGTTTACCATATGGGAGGCCCCAGGTTCGCTTCCTGGGGCCTCCTTGTGAGGACAGGCTGGCCCACGCGGCACGGTGGGCTGATGCAGCAAGACCTCACAGCAAGGGGGAGACAAGCAGATACAGAAAAAACACACAGCAAATGGACACAGCAAACACAAGCAGCAAGGGGGGGATAAATAAGTAAATAAATAAATCTTTAAAAAAAAAATTCTTCCAAAAATTATATTTTCAATAAATGTTCATGGCTTAATGACTCTGATTCCATCAATTCTATATTTTCATTTCTACAAATGCTGGTATTACTTAGGTAAGGCTTACAGATCTATTCATGTACATGCTTACACTTCTAATAATATTCCCATTTTATGAGATAAACTAAAAGCTCTAACTTTGAGATTAGTGCTTACCATGAATCAAAATGGATGAAAAATTCCTTCCAGGATTATATGCCTAGAAATTTGTCAACCTCAACTTTTTCTCCCAAATAAAATGTGTAAATCACATCACAAGCCTGAAATTTCTGAGATATAAAATTTGTTTCCTTTGAGATAATTTATGTTAAATATTTTGCACATTTATTTTTATTTTTGTTTTTCTAGGTAAAATAAATAATGTAACAATTTTGTTCTGGTCCTGGTTAAATAGACATTTCACCTGGAAAATATGTCCTGCAAGTATAACAGGGAGCTACTTTGAACAGAATCAGAGAAGAGTATGCCTTGCCTTTCACTTTGATGATGCCAGGGAACCTCTTATATTAAGATTGCTGGAATGAAATATTTGGTCATCTCTGGGACCAATTTCCAATGAAGATTTTTTGACATGATGCCAAGGATAAAGGTTCAAGGACATATGTATCCATATTAGGCTAGTAACAGAAGGTTTCTTTCCCCTTAGAGCCTTTTAATGATGAGAAGCATTTTTGGTATTATTTGTGATGCTCTATTTTATGACTGGGTAAAATAATAGGTATTCCCAAAGAAATATTTAATTGCTTGGTGGCTGAAAGGGGAGATCATTAACCACAAAGGATGGAATATCACATTTTTCCCAATGAAACTTTTTTTATATTTAAAAGTGTGACACTATCATAGCATTAAAATTGCTCATTATGCAAATAGCATTATACAGCCAAATTCAAAGCAGAAAAGGAAAATCATTCATAAGATTTTTTTATTCCATAGATGTATTTTCTTTCAAATATTTTCCTTTGTACATATATAGCTTATTTATATGTATACTTATACGTTTATATAATTTTATCACACTGAATTTTCAGCAATACTCTTTTTTATTATTAAATGTTTATAATACACCTTGACCTCTGTTGGAATAGAATTTTGTAAAAACCAAAATTTCATGTATTTTACTTTGGTGCAGCATAACTAACTTCTTGGAATGAGTGTGCATCAGGTGATTAATGGGTGTTTTTCAGGAAATCACACTTTTCTCTACAGTCAGGTTTGGAAATGTCAACTAATACATTGACACATTAGATGTAAAGTATTTAGCCACAGTAATGTTTGTGTAATTTGTTTTATTATTTTATTTCAATAGCTTTTATTATATTAAAAGAAACATGATAGCAGAATGTAAAATCAGTGCTGAGATGAGTAGTTTCTATAATTATATTAATGACCAAAAGCTTACATCATAAGGCTAGTCCTCAATAACAAGAACCAATCAGTGGGCCATCCTCTTTTGCCAGACACTGCCTCTGCACTCTGGGGACGGTTGCTGCTCCCTTGGGGAATGTAGCAGAGCTCTCCAGGGTGGGAATTCAGATTTCCTCATTGAGTAATTGTCTACCCGCCGTGACCATGCCCCATCCCTTGATCATTTGAACAATT
>JAQZBX010033778.1:0-25246 GCA_029593785.1 Cabassous unicinctus
CACCACCCACCTCCCCTGCCAGGAAGCCCTTTACCCAGCAACAGCTGACTGTAACCAATCATCACACAGACGCTGCCTCCAACCAATCAGCGGGCTACACGGTAGCCCTAAACCCTATAAATTGTACTGCACTTCCCTAATAAAGTAGACCTGCGCCACCAGCCTCGTCTCCGCAGCTTCTTTACTGCGTCGCCCTCCAAGCCGGATTCCCCCACACGCCAGCCGGGCCACCAGCACCAGGTCTCCTCTTCCACCGTCGTACCCCCCGAGGAAGAGGGAAATCGCAACCTCAGAGGTTGAAACAGTCATCAACCAACTGCCCAAAATGAAAAGCCAAGTATCTCAGTTGAGTTCTATGAAACATCCAAAGAAGATTTAATCCCAGTCTTCCTCAAGCTCTTCCAAAAAAACTGAACAAGAAGGAACACTAACAAACTCATTCTATGAAGTCAATATCACCCTAATACCAAAACCAGTTAAAGATATTATGAAAAAAGAAGATTACAGACCCATTTCTCTAATGAATACAGATGCAAAAATCCTCAAAAAAAAATACTTGCTAATAGAATCCAACAACATATTAAAATAATTATTCATCATGCTCAAGTGGGTTTTATGCCAGCCATACGAGGGTGATTAAAGACAAGTAAATCAATCATCATAATGCACCACGTTAATAAATCAAAAAAGAAAAATCACTTAATCTCATTGATTGATGCTGAAAAGGCATTTGAGAAAATACAGCATCCTTTCTTGATAAAAATAATACAAAACATAGGAATTGAAGGAAACTTTCCCAACATAATAAAGGCCACATATGAAAATTTTACAGCTAACATTTTACTGAATGGTGAAAGACTGAAAGCTTTCCCATTGAGATCAGGATAAAGACAAGGATGCCCACTGTCACCACTGTTGTTCAATATAGTACTTAGAGGTTCTAGCTAGAAGAATCAGTCAAGAAAAAGAAATAAAAGGCATCTAAATAGGAAAAGAAGTAGTAAAACATTCACTATTCACATATGATATGATCTTATATCTAGAAAGTCCCAAAAAATCTACAACAAAGCTACTAGAGCTAATAAACAATTTCAGTAGAGTGTCAGAATACAAGATCAATACACAAATATCAATGGTGTTTCTATACATTTGTAATGCACAATTTTAGGAGGAAGTCAGGAAAAAAATTCCATTATGATAACAACTAAAAGAATCAAATATTTAAGAATAAACTCAACTAAGGATGTAAAGCACTTGTATTCAGAAAACTACAATGCATGGCTAGAAGAAACAAAAAAAGACCTAAATAATTGGAGGAACATTCCATGCTCATGGATTAGAAGACTACATATCATTAAGATGTCAATTCTACCTAAACTGATATACAGATTCAAAGAAATTCCTATAAAAATTCCACAAGCATTTTTTAAAACAATTTATTGAAGTATATCATTCATACATGAACATACATAAACTATAAGTGTTCAGTAAACTTCATGAACTTATAAAACAAACATGCATAACATCATACAAGTCTCCCACACATCAACCCCCCACCCCCAAACACCCTGAATTGTTCTGAAATATTTGTTAACAAATCATGAAAGAACATCGTTAAAGTATGACCACTAACTAAAGTCAGTATCTTCCTCCCCTATACATTTTTTAAGGATTTATTTATTTATTTACTTTTATCCATTTTACCCAACCCCATTTTTGCTGCTTCTGTGTCTATTCACTGGGCAACACTCCGTGTCCATTTTCTGCCGTCTCTTCTCATCCTTCTCCTCCTGTCTTCACTGGGATTCGATCCTTGGAATCTCTGATGTGGGAGACAGGCATCCTACCCCCTGTGTCACCTTAGTTCCTATTTATTGGCGTGTCTCGTCTTGGCTCTCCCTTGTGTCACTCTCCTGTCAGGCCATCATCTTGCTGCATGACTCGCGGGGCCTGATGGTGCAGTTGCACACAGGGCCTGGCAGTGCACCCACGGGCAGGACCTGGCATCGCACCCCCACACGGGGCCTGGTGGCTTACATGTCTTCTATATTTTTATTTTTTTAAGTTTTACTGGGAGGTCCTGGCGATCGAACCCAGGTTCCTCCACATGAGAGACGGACGCCCAACCACCCAAGCCACATCTGTTCCCCTGCTATATCTCTTAAGGTTGACCAAAGATACCCAAAATTACAGTCTTTTGTCTTACAGGATGGTCATATAATAAATCAGGCTTAGTTTATCACTAGCATTCTAAAAACCAGACCTAGGGAGTAAAACTAGGTCTGGGGACACATGCATGGTTTCTAATATAGCGAATGTTTAGCCTACCCTGATTATCACAAAATCAGGTCAGTGAGAATATTTGCATCACAAGCATTTTTTAACAAATGGAAAACAAAATTATAATTATTTGGAAGTGTAAGATGCCCTGAATACCCAGAAACATCTTAAAAAGGAAAAGCAAAGTTGGAGAACTCTCACTTCTGTGCTTTAAATCATATTATCTAGCTACAGTGGTAAAAACAACATGGTATTGGCATAAAGATAGTCACATAGACCAATGGAACTGAATTGATGGCTCAGAAACAGACCCTCATATATATGGTCAAGTGATTTTTACAAGCCTGCCAAACCCACCCAGCTGGGGCAGAATAGTCTATTCAAAAAATGGTGCTGGGAGAACTGGATATCCATAGCCAAAAAAAGAAAGAGGACACCTATCTCACACCTTATACAAAAATTACCTCAAAATACAGTAAGAAGAAATGAAATTGGGACACATATGATAACATGGATGAATCTTGAAGACATTTTCCTAAATGAAGTAAGCTAGACACAAAAGGACAAATGTTGCATGAACTCATTAATATGAATTAAATATGAATAATAAACAAATGGAATTAAAACCTAGAGTATAGGTTATTAGGAGATAAGAAGAGGTTTGAAAAGAACTACTGATTCTTAATGTATGTAGAAATTTTAATTAACTTGACTGTAAATGTGTAGAAATGGATATCTTTGATGGTAACATAATAGTGAATAGCAGCTGGTTTTTAAGTGGGATTGTGACGGAAAAGGGTAGTCTGGGGAAGTAAATGTCAATTGAAAGAAAGCTAAAGAATAATCTAGGGACTGAATAACACAGTGAACCCAGAGGTGGATGAGAATTTTGGTTGATGGTACAGATGCAAGGATGTCCATCTGTGAGCTAGATTGGATGTGCATCACTACTGCAGGGTGGTGGAATATGGAGAAGCTTGGGAACAATACAACTGGAGTGACCTATGCACTGTTGTTAACAGGAATACTCTAATATTCTTGCATAAATGCCAAATATGAACTGTGCTTATAATGGGGGAGTATGGAAACAATTTGCCAAATGTATGCATGCTATGGACCATGGTTGGTGGTAATAATCTGATGATATTATCTCATAACCTGTAACAAATATTCCAAAACAGTGTGGTGTGTTGGTGAAGGGGTATTGTATGGGAATTCTATACATGTGCATGATTGTTTTGTAAGTTCACAACCTCTATAGTAAAAATATATATTTTAAAATAGGGTGGGTTGGGGGGGGAATACACCAAATGTAATTTATGGACTATAGTTAATAGTAATACTTTGATGATTCTCTTGCATAGTTTCTAACAACAATGCAATCAAAATCCCATTATTTTGTAGAGATCAATAAAATAATACTATGATTTACATGAAAAGACAAAATAACTATAAAAGACAATAGAATACTGAAGAGTAACAAATTTGGAAGATGCACACTACCCAATTTCAGGACTTCCTATAAAATTATATTAATGAAAACAATGTGATATTGGCAAAAGAATAGAGACATAGATCAGTGAATAGAATAGAGGCCAGAAATAAACCCACACAAATCTAATGATTTTTTGACAAAGACAATTCAATGGAGAAAGTATGGACTTTTCAATAATAGTGTGGAGAAATTGGATGGTGATATGCCAAAATAAGATCCTCTATGGATTTCTTACATCTTTCAAAAAATTTAATTCAATATTAATCATAAACTTAAATATAAAATGCAAAACTCTATGTCTTCTAGAATATAACATAGGAGAAAATCTAGGTGTTAGTTTTGATGATTACGCTTTAGACACAAATCCAAAAATATGATACATGGTAGAAAAAATTGATTGGACTCATTAAAATAAAAAAAAATTATGATCTGTGAAAGACACTTTTCTGAAAATAAAAAGACAAACTTCATATGGGGAGAAGATATTTGCAAAAACACATATCTAATAAAGGACTTGTTATAGAAAATATAGAAAAGAATTAAAATTCAACAGTATTAAAAAACAATCAATTTAAAAAATGGTTAAAAGATCAGAGCAAACTCCTCACCAAAGTAATATAGAGGAAAAATAAGCATATAGAAAGTTGTACAACTTCATTTGTCATTATGGAATTACATATTAATATTGGGAAAGATGTTGAGAGCCTGAGCATAAAGGGTTAAGCATTTGGAAAGAATGCTTGATAGCAGAGAAACATTGGTAAATGTTCCCAGGGCATTGCATACTGCGAACATCAGCAGGAGGAGGCAGAGTGAAATGTACACACCACTAAGAAGTTACTGTCCTAGAAAGATATACATAAGACTATCTAGAAAGAAGGAACAGGCAGCTCTCTTACATACCAAGAAAGGACCAACAAACAAAGAACACCTTACTTTAGTTTTCAGCTTTGTAATATAAAAGCAGCTTCAGCCTAAATAAACTTGCCTGCATTCCACATGGAGTGAGGTCCCCTGATCCCAATCTTTCTTTGGATCATTGCCAACATCGTCTACCTCCAAGTTGAATTACAACAGATGGCGCCCAACATGGGGCATGACTAGTCTTTTCTCTTGATCAGTGCTGTGGAAACAAGGACTGCTGTTGGTGGGTCAAACGGTCCTTGCACCGTAACTTCTGTTGGTAAGTCAAACAATCTTGATCGTCAGGGTAATGGGTAATCAGTCGACTTGGTTAGAGGAATATTCCCAAGTTTTGAAAACCCTGTTAAAGAATACAGGGTATCTGTAACGACCCCAGAGTTACTAGAACTTTTTTCTCTTGTACAGAAACATTGTTACTGGTTTCAGCCACAAGGGTGGAATGTGTTAAATTTGAAACAATGGAAATTAGTAATGAAAGCATTGCAGCAAGCCTATCAAACAGGGGAAACAGTTCCTCTTCAGGTACGGGCTTTCTGTCATCAAATAGCCTCTGCTTTAGATCCTCTACAATCTGAAGAGGAGAAGGATGAAAATGTTATATATACAAAAGGTGTTGATGATAGCACTCAACAGCCTGTTTTAAAGGAAGGAAGTTTTGAAGTTCCAGAAGGTTGCACTTCTAATCAGGAGGATTCTGTTTTCTGCCATACTAAGGGAACTAGCACTAGTTTTTTAAATCAGCCAGTTGCTTTTACTGTCCAACCTTTGTATCCTACCCTTAACCTAAGGAACAGGGAACCGGTCCTGTGGACTCGGGTATATTCGAAAAAATTCCTGCTAAAGATTCCTGGAACCCTGCTCCTCCTTCTACCCTCCCGCCTCCCACTAATCCTTTTACTATATTTCCTGATGGTCTTGATAATAATCCGTGTACAAATCAGGTAATGGTTCCTAACACCCATGCTTCATTGCCTGTCATGAGATGCATTGCACAGGGCCAAAGCGCTGGTGATACTGAAGCCCTTCAAATGTTTGCACAGTTTCCTGTAACTATAACCCAACTACACCGCCCCCCCCATCAAGCTAACCCTCAGGGAGTTTTGGAATTTCATCACGAACCGCTCCCTTTTAAATTGCTGAAAGATTTAAAACAAGCCTGTGCTCAATATGGGGTTAATTCCCCTTATACTCTTGGTCTTATTAAAGGGCTGGCTTAGACAGATAGACTAATCCCATGGGAGTGGGAGATGCTAGCTCGCACAGTTTTAAATTCTGCTGAATTTTTACAATTTAAAACATGGTGGACAGATGAAGCTATGCAAATGGCCAGGCATAATGCAGCTCAAAACCCTCCTGTTCCAATAACTCTTGATCAGCTCTTGGGTACTGGTGATTGGATGGGTATGCCCCGGCAGTTACAATATGATGATGTAGCTATTGTTCAGGTTAGGATGGCTTGTTTAGCTGCATGGATGAAAATTGTACCTCCCAGCCAAGCTACACAGTCATTTTCAAAGATAATTCAAGGGATCACTGAGCCGTATGTTGAATTTATTGGTAGGTTCTCTAATGTTGTTTTAAAAACTGTACAAATTCCTGAGGCCTGAGATTTTATTCTTTTAACCCTCGCTTTTGATAATGCCAATAGTGAATGCAAAAAAGCTCTAAGACCTATAAAAGCAGCCGGTGGGTCAAAACCTGATTATGTTAAAGCTTGTCAGGATATTGGGTCTTCTACCCATCAGATGGCCATTATGGCCACTGCCATGGCTCGAGCATACCTGGGCAAGGGTCGAGAGAAAGAGGGAGTGTGTTATTGATATGGAAAGACAGGACATTTTCAGAAAGAATGCAGAATGCTCCCTGCTTTAGGACCACAAAATCGAAATGAGTCATGTCCACGTCCAACAACAAGATGCCCGATTTGCCAGGAGGGGTTCCACTGGGCTAGGGAATGTAAATCCCAATTTTATGGAGACAGAAAGTTAATCACCCGTTCGGGAAACATTCATGCGAGCCTAGCTCAGGGCCCCCAGACGAACAATGTTTCCCATTGAAATATCCTGTCAGCAACGGGAGGAATCACTCCTTCCTGTTACCAAATTAAAAGCAGCAAAGAAGGGAAGTGCTGCTGTAGATCTGCCAAGTGCTGAAACCAAATTAATAACACAATCAATGGGCATCCAAACAATATCTACTGGAGTTAAAGATCCAATTCCAAAAAATTCAGAAGGGATAATAGTTGGGAGAAGTAGCTTGACTCAAAGAGGACTCTTGGTTCAAATGGGACTTATTGTTGAGGATTAACAGGAAGAAATTAAAATTATGGTGCAGTCCCTGGGGCAAGTACAAATAGTCAGCAGGGACCGTATTGCTCAATTGCTTTTTCTTCCTTATAATAAACCTTCTGCACTTCCTCTCAAAAGAACTGGTGGCTTTGGGTTGACAGGCCATAGGGTCTTTTGGCAGACATTTGTGGGAGATGAAAGACCTGAAATAACTTTTACTATCAATGGGAAAGTTTTTTTAGGATTAGTAGATACTGGAGCTGATGTTACCATTATAGCTAAACGCCATTGGCCTCAAGTTTGGACATTACAAAAGGTTCCTACAGTTTTTACAGGTATTGGAACCATGACTGATGTTTATCAAAGTATAAAAATTTTTGATATTGTAGGTCCAGAAGGACAAAAAGCCACCTTGCAACCTTTTTTTGCTGATGTGGGATTAAATTTATGGGGCAGAGACCTTTTAAATCAATGGGAAGCATATATACATATCCCTACTCTTTCTGACCCATTAAAAATATGATGAATCAAATGCAATTCGGACAGAACTACAAACGTGGTTATCGTCGAGGTCTGGGTTATACTGGCTCAGATCAATCAAATTTATAATAGGGACCATTGGTAAAAAGGGTTTCACTTTGCCTCTTACTTGGTTAACTCAAACACTAATATGGGTAGAGCAATGGCCTCTTCCTCAAGAAAAACTTGAAGCCCTTCAATCTTTGGTTCAAGAACAATTAAAAGCTGGTCATATGGAGCCCTCCACTAGCCCCTGGAATTCACCAGTATTTGTTATAAAAAAAGAAATCAGGAAAATGGAGAATGATAACAGATAATAGAAAGATAAATAAAGTGATTCAACCTATGGGAGCCCTTCAACCTGGCCTGCCACAGCCCTCTATGATACCTCAGGATTGGTTTTTGACTATTATCAATTTAAAAGATTGCTTTTTTACTATTCCTTTACATCCTAGAGATAGAGAAAAATTTGCCTTTTCAATACCTGCCCTTAATAATCAAAGTCCCAGACAAAGATTTCAATGGCGTGTGATACTACAAGGTATGTTGAATAACCCAACCATATGTCAATTATTTGTAAACCAACCTTTAAAAAAATTCGTGAAAAATATCCAACTGCTTTAATAATTCATTATATGAATTTATTTGCTCATCCCAGCATGAATATATTGCAAAACTTGTTTCAGTTTAGCTTACAAATTTTTTCACACTTTGGGTTACAAGTAGCTGAAGAAAAAATTCAGCAAGAAACTCCTTTTACCTATTTGGGTTTTCGAGTAACTTTTAATACAGTGGCTCCTCAAAAAGTACAAATTCGTCGAGATAAACTGCTCACCCTTAATGACTTCCAAAAATTGTTGGGGGATATTGATTGCATTCGCCCAGAGTTAGGAATTCCTACTTATGCCCTTTCACACCTTTTTGACACTTTGAATAGAGATTCAGACCTTTTGAGTCCTAGAACTCTTACTCCTGAAGCCGAAGCTGAGTTACAATTAGTATAACAAAGAATACAAGATGGCCAATTAAAATCGGTCGATCTTCCAAACCTATTCAATTAATCATCTTTCCTACCTTACATTCTCCTACTGGACTTTTTTGGCAAGATGGGATTTTGCAGTTGCATTTTTTGCCTAACAAATCCCTAAAAACTTTAGATTCCTAGTTGATAAAATTTCCCATTTGATCAGAAAAGGCAGGGCCCGTTTGTGCAATCTTATAGGCAGAGATCCAGACTGTGTTTTATGCTCTTTGTCTAAGGAAGAAATTACTCATTTATTTACCATGAGCTCTTCTTGGCAAATTGCTCTAAGTGATTTCATTGGCATTATCGATAATCACTTTTCCTCTTTTAAATTATTACAATTTTTAAAACGTACTTCATGGGTCATGCCTTCCATTACTAAAACCCAATCTCTTTTGCATGCTGCCACATATTTTACTGATGGGAGCAGTAATGGACGGGCCAGTTTTACTGGACCACACCATCAACAGGTTTGCCAAACACATCACACATCAGCACAAAAGACAGAACTTGATGCTGTAATAAAATTGTTACAGACTGTTTCAAATCCTCTCAATATTGTTTGTGATTCTGCTTATGTTTGTCAGGTTTTGTCTCACATAGAAACTGCTCATATTGTACCTTATGATGAACTTTCACTGATGGTTTTTAATTTGCAGCAACTTATACAAAATTGTGTTTCCCCTCTGTTTATCACTCATATTCGATCCCATTCTCATTTGCCTGGTCCTTTGGCAACTGCTAATGATATAGCAGATAAATTTGTTGCTCCAATACAAACTGCTATTGATTTTCATAACAACACTCATGTGAACGCCAAAGGTTTGAAACACAAATTTCCTGATCTTACTATAGAACAAGCCAAACATATTATTCGCTCTTGTCCCACTTGTGGCCCAATTCATAATTCTCCGATACCCTCCGGTGTGAACCCGTGAGGTGAACAACCTAAAGCACTTTGGCAAATGGATGTTACACATGTTCCCTCTTTTGGACGTTTCAAATATGTACATATCACTATTGATACTTATTCTCATTTTCTCTGGGCCTCAGCTCATACTAGTGAAAAGTTTACCACTGTGTGATCTCATCTCTGGCAATGTTTTGCTATTATGGGTATTCCTTTGCAAATTAAAACAGATAATAGTCCATCTTATATGTGTCATTCATTCACACATTTTTGTGCCACTTGGCGTATTACTCATGTCACCGGTATCCCCAATAACCCTACAGGACAAGCTATTGCAGAACGTGCTAATCAAACTTTAAAATATATGCCTCAAGAACAAAAAGGGGGAGATGGTGATGGTATGATAAACCCTTGTGATCAATTAAATAAAGCCTTATATACGTTGAATTTTCTAAATGTTTATCAACAGCTAAAAAGTCACACTCCTACAGAAGTGCATTGGAAACCTAACAAAATGAATGCATCAACTTGCCATCAACTGATATATTGGAAAGATATTAATGACAGTCAGTGGAAGAAAGGATGGGTAAAAATTTGGGGACGAGGGTATGCTCTTGTGCTTACAGATTCCGATGTCTCCATTTGGCTGCCAAACCATAGACTGAAACAGAGAGAAGCAGACTCAAGTGAGAGCCATAATGAAGATCTTCTGGATGACAGTTCTATTAATCACGTAATCATTGGGGATAAGAGCTAATAATTTTACATGCTGGGCATATATACCTAATCCTCCACTTATAAGAGTACTTACATGGGGAGATCCATCATTCTCAGTTTTTTTAAAATGGCAGTTCAGAATTTCCTGGACCTTTTGATAAAAGACTACCTTTCCTAAGTAATGAAGAAGGAAAAACCACAAGTAATCTGACTTTACCCTTCTCTGGTCGGCCACTCTGCATTGGGCCACAACCACCGTGCATGTCAATTAAAAACCAGACTGTGGTTGTGATCCGAACAAATGAAACCTCAATTAAAATTATTTTATTCCCATCTTATAGTGTTTCAGGTTGCAAATCTTGAAATTCCACCTGCTCCTTTTCCAGACAAACTGATGAGGAATGTTGGCATGAATGCCAAATGGAAAGTGAACTAATTGTCTTTAATGATTCCTATGGAATAGTTTGGGACGGCACCCCTGTGGGATTGCTGGTCCTGGAAAATGGCAATTATGTAGGAGTTAGTTGAACTGGGGTTAACCAAACTCCTGTATCTGTCTCTGAAACCCACCCATATCCTTGGCTAGGGAATGGACCTAATTTAACCAGTAATAGGCAAATTCAATGGATCAATCAGGGATGATTAATCCCTTCCCCTTGGGATGACTGCTCCAGGAAAAAACAAAAGAATTTATGGAAAGTATTTTTGGGATTAGCCCCTTCTTATACATTAACCAGGGAAAAAGGACCGGCGCATACTACTCTACACTGGAATGGTAGCTCACATCATAAAGTATGTGTGCGGGATGCCATTGTTTTTATAGTAGGAACAGTGAGCATTAATCAAATAAGGTTTATCTGCAGCAATTTCTCCCTTTACACTTGTGTATCAGAATCTGTTTTACAGGAAATTTCGGCTGCAGTTCTAATGGGACGACGACATCGTGGAATATGGCTTCCAGTTCACGTAAATCGCTGCTGGCAGTCTTCCCCTGAGAGTCAAATCCTTTGGCACTTTCTAAATCATTATTTGAAAAGAACCAAACGTTTAATTGGATTAATTATAGCTGCTGTATTAGGGCTTATAGGTATTATTACAGCTGCTGCTGTGGCAGGAACTGCCCTACATGAGACTATCCAAACACAACAATATGTTAAAAATTGGCATTATAATGCTAGTGAGCTCTGGCATAGTCAGGCATATATTGATGAACAAATTAATAATAGGCTTAATGATTTAGAGATGGCTGTTACACAAATAGGAGATGTTATAGTTGGGAAGTTTGATGTAATTATGAATTCCAAAAACATAATTGGATCATGCTTGTAAACTGATCTGTTAATCTGGGCATGATTAAGTTATGATTATGGCGTTGACTGAGCCACGTCAGTAGGGCGTTGAGCCCCACCCCTTGGTGGGTGGGGAATCAAATATAAAAGTCAAAGCAAAGAACAGAGTTGAAGCAGTCTTTTGAGAAGCAGCTTTGATGTTGGAAAGAAGGCCCCAGGAGAAGAGAAGCAAGCTGGTTTGCCTGATCATCTACAGCTGACCTTGTGGAGGAAACAGGAGCTAAGCCCAGAGAGAAATGCAGCCCCGGAAACAGAGGAACCCCAGAAGCCTGAACCCTGGCAAACACTGGCAGCTGTCTTGCTCTAACACGTGGCAATGGACTGTGGTGAGAGAAGAAACTTAACGCTTTATAAATAAATACCCTTTATAAAGACCAACCCATTTTTGGTATTTCACATTAGCACCCCTTTGGCTGACCAATACAGGAGATCAGGTATATAATCTAAATTTAAAACAAGGATTGAAGTGTGATTAGAATGGAAATGCTTTTTGTATCACTTCTCTCCCATACAATGATTCCCACTATGAATGGGAAAAAATTAAAAATCATTTAATAGATCATCACACAAATTTATCTATAGAAATTACAGATTTGCAAAAAAGGATTTTGAGCATGACTCAGAATCAACTCACTACACTTCCAGGTAGCAAATTTTGGCAATCAGTGACAGATCAATTAAATAAAATAAACCCCTTACAGTGGTGGAAATCAACCTCTGTACTTGCTAACTTCGGTGTGGTGATCATTGGTGCTCTGTTACTCTTAACTCT
Organism: Cabassous unicinctus; assembly: GCA_029593785.1. Lineage (NCBI taxonomy): Eukaryota > Metazoa > Chordata > Mammalia > Cingulata > Chlamyphoridae > Cabassous > Cabassous unicinctus. The sequence continues at coordinate 12,279 of JAQZBX010033778.1, forward strand.
ATTAGGAGGCATTCACAAAGCTCTGCTGTCCCACATTAATGGGGCTGAAAAGGCCAGCCATGCCAATAACTTGATTCTGCTTAAAACCCTTAACTCTCAAACCCCTGTCCATGGAGCTTGCCTGGTACCCAGTGACGGGTAAGACCTTCAGAGGAGGGCAACCTAAGACAGGCACAGCCACCCTGGACAAAAACAAAAAAGGGGGAAATGTTGGGAAAGATGTTGAGAGCCTGAGCATAAAGGGTTAAGCATTTGGAAAGAATGCTTGATAGTAGAGAAACATTGGTAAATGTTCCCAGGGCATTGCATACTGCGGACATCAGCAGGAGGAGGCAGAGCGAAATGTACTCACCGCTAAGAAGTTATTGTCCTAGAAAGATATACATAAGACTATCTAGAAAAAAGAAACAGGCAGCTCTCTTGCGTACCAAGAAAGGACCAACTAACAAAGAACGCCTTACTTTAGTTTTCAGCTTTGTAGTATAAAAGCAGCTTCAACCTAAATAAACTTGCCTGCATTCCACATGGAGCGAGGTCCCCTGATCCCAATCTTTCTTTGGATCATTGCCAGCATCATCTACCTCCACATTGAATTACAATGTATTAAAGCAAAAACAATGAAATACTACCACATACCTTTTTAGAATTGCTTAAATAAAATTTTAAAAAAACCTGAAATTAAATGCTAGAGAGCATGAGAAGCAACAGGAACTTCCATTCAATGCTAATGGTAATGAAAAAGTGTATAGCCACTTTAGAAGAGAGTTTGGTAATTTCTTAAACAGTTAAACATAGTCTTACTGTATGATCCAGCAATTGCCTCAAGATATTTATTGAAATGATTTGAAATTTTATGTCCACACAAAAATCTGCATGCATATATTTATAGAAGCTGTATTCATAATTGCTAAAGCCTCCAATAGGTGACTGGATTAAAAAAAAAAAAAAGCTTTATATCCATAGGAAGGAATACTATTAAGCAATAAAAAGGAATGCATTATCAAGCCAGGTAAAACCGTGGATGGATCTTAAATGAATATTTGTAAGTAAAATAAACCAATATAGGGAAAGCTACATACAGTATGATTCCATTTATATGACATTCTAAAAAAGAAAAAAAAAACTGAACTGTTTAATAGATCTGTGCTTGTAGGAATTTGGGAAATTGGAAGAATTGAATAAGTGAGGCACAGAAATTTTTAAAACTATATTCTTTATGATACTCTAATTGTGACTATATGGTGATTTGCCTATTTTCAAAATCCATAAAAATTTCCTACACAAAGAGTGAACAATAATTAATGCAAGTTAAAAAAATTATTTACATAGTGCGGGGATACCAGAATGGCTTTCATACTGTGGCATACAAATGTATGAAACAATCACACTGAAGTGACTAAAGAAAAAAATTCTAACTGAAGTAACTTTTGAAATGAGTGGAGTCTATAAAACTAAAGGCAAAAGGAGCAATACATAAATGCTGTAAAGTGATAAAATTGATCCCAATGTGGGTATGGATTAACCATACTGAAACCAGTATTCATGTACACTGAAATTAAACAATTTAACAAATGGAAAGGCAGATAGTGTGACAGTTTGAGATTATTTATGAATCCCAAAAATAGAAAGGTTATGTTATAAACTAATCTATTCCTCTGGGTGTGATATCCTTTGATTGTATTGGATTCAGTTGAGATGTCCTTGATTAAATTATCTGTTAAGATTAGGGCTTTGATTTGACCAAGTCAGTAAGGTGTGACTTAGGTTGAGTCCCAGCCTCTTTGGTGGGCATATATGAATGGTCACTCACTCAAGAGGACACACAGGAAGAGAAAGAGCTCCACAGACACCAGAGGAGAGAACTTTGTCGTGTGACAGAAAGGAGAAGGCTCAAACAGCTAAAGCCCCAGGGAGAAATGAGCCATTTGTCTGATAGCCTAAAGAGGAGAGACCAGGCAAAGAACAGTGACCATCTTGCTTCAACATGTGATGAGAAAACAATCTTGAGTTGTACTTTTTAGAGCCTTATAACTGTAAGCTTTTACCCCAAATAAATACCTTTTATAAAAGCCAAGAGATTTCTGGTACTTTGCATCAGCACAGCTTTGGCAGACTAATATAGATGGTGTGGAGTGGGAGGTTACAGATAAGCCAGAATGAAAACAGAATTATCCATAGAATAATGGATTAGAGTTAGAGTCATATGTATGAACTTGTGTTTAATATATATGTGGCAGTTTGGTATTGTTTATGAATTTCAAAAACAGATATTGGATTGTGTTTGTAAACTGGTCTGTTCCTCTGGGCATATTAGATTGTATTAAACTCAGAGGTTTCACTTTTACTTTATTAAATCAAGATTTGGGCTTTTATTTAACCACATCATTAGGGTGGCTCAGTTTGAGTCCCTGTCTACAGCTAGTCTACAACTGAGGGCTGTATAAATGGATGCTCAGTCAAAGAGAAGGAAGTAAATACACAGAGAAGGAGAACACAAAGAGTTTAGTTTCAGATGCTGGAGCCACAGGGAGAGAACCAAGCCATTTGCCTGATAGTTTGCAGCTGATGAGACCAGAGCTCTGAACAGCTGAGAAAGCCCAGAAAGAAAAGAGCCCCGGGAAGACAGATGACACTTATGTCACTCTACAGCTGAGATCAGAAGACCTGGGACCATGGAGCCTAAAGGGGAAGAAAGAAGGCTGAACCCTCCCAGATCCAAGATGGCAGAGTATGGAATGTCAGACTGCACTTCTCTGACAGAAACTGCAGAACGGTAGGCAAGTTAACCTGATAGAAGGGAAGCCATGGACCATAGGGACAATAAGAGAGAGTAGCTAGAGAGGGGCAACCCAGTTGGCTGGGGGAGAAGGAAGCCATCGGAGATAAGACAGGCAAGCCAGCACACAGTTGGCACAGAGGGAGTGGGAAGCTGGAGAAGTGATTTGGATAGAGGACCAGTGCTCAGTCAGCTCTGAGAGTGAGGAAAGCCACTGGGTGACCAGAAGGGCATCTTAGTGCCCAGCAAGCTCTTGAAGTGGGGGAGCGGGAAAAACAGGTGTGGGTACTGGAACAGAGCCAGCTCAGTGGGAGAAAGGAATAGGAGAGAAAGGGAGATAGTATGGGTGGACCAGATCTGAGCCAGTTCCCAGAAAAAGGAAAGACACCAGCCAGTGCTGAAATGGCTGTCACTCCCACCCAGGGAGAGACAGTAACTGGATCAGTGAGGAGGTAGGCTAACAGGCACCCAACTGCCTGAGTGAGAGTGAGAAGGGAGCTGGTGAGAGGGAAGCTGGAAAAGGCAGCAGCAAGCAGTCAGAATCCCAACTAAACTAAGGGTAGGGGTATGGGGAGAGGCAGATGACAAGCCTTCAGAAACCCAACCAGACTGAAGGAAAGGGGGCAGGAAGAGGAAGCTGGTGGACTGTCAGGTGCCCAACCAACATGGAAGAAAAGGGATCCAGAGAGGAATAATCCTGAACTTTATCAGGCACCAAGCTGGCTCCCTGGGGCAGGGGTAGCTGCAAGACAAGCAGCCTCACTACCGGGAATTTAGACTGAGGTTTTTTTGGGTTTTTTATTTTTTATTTTTTTATTCTTTATTCTTTATTCTTTTTATCTACACCTGGGTACCTTACCTGCAGAGGGTTGGCCTCAGGGTGATTGATTAATGAGTACTGGTAGCCTGAGATGGTTGCTAGTGACCTGAGAGGATGACCTGTATCAGGGTTGTTTGTTTGTTTCTTCTTCTTTTCCTTGTTTCTCTTTATTTCATTATTTCTTTTCTTTCTTTCATTTTTCCCTCTTCCTTTGTTTCTCTTTTGTTCCACCTTCTCATGTTTGGTCTTCATTTTCTTTCTTCTCTTCTTATCTTTCTGGTATTTTATTTTATTTTGTTATTTTCCTGTTTTCTTTTTTCTTCCACATTTTAAAATTTTTATTCCTTTTAATTTTTTATGAGTTTCACTCCTATTACTAATTTTTCCTGGGTCTTTTATGGTTCTTTTCCCATCCTTTTATGTTATTATTATTTTTCTCTTCTTTCTTTCCTTTTTTTTTTTATAGCCTTAATATATTTTGGGAAGGAACATGGACACTACAGTGGTATAGAATAAGTAGAAACAAGTATCAGAAGGACATACACGCAAAAAATGCAATAAAACCATAGAGTAGAAAGAGAAGCTAACCAATAAGCCCATAAAGATAAACAGATGCCTAGACACCAGCAAAAATATTACAAGACATACTAATAAATGGGAAGATATGCCTCAGTCTCATGAACAAACTAAAGAACAAGAGGAGATGCAGACCATGAAACAACTAATCAAGGATGTCCAAACAAATATCATGAGTCAACATAAAGAAGTGGAGGAAGAGAAAAAGAATATTAAGAAGACACTGGGTGAACATACAGAAGAAGTTATGAACATACACAAAAATATATCAGATCTGATGGTGTTGAAAGGCACAATGCAAGAAATTAAAAATATCCTCAAAGCACATAACAGCAGATTTGAATGGGCAGAAGAAAGAGTTTGCAATGTTGAAAATGGTATATCTGAAATCACACAGACAATAGAACAGATAGATTTAAAAAATGGAATAAATTCAGCAGGGACTCAGGGAATTGAAAGACCTCATGAAATGCACAAACATATGCATTGTGGGTGTCCCAGAGGAAGAAGAGAAGGGAAAAGAGACAGAAGGAGGTTTGAGGAAATAATGTCTGAAAATTTCCCAACTCTTATGAAGAACATTGATGTACATGCTCAGGAAGCACAGCATACTCCAAACAGAATAAATCTTAGCAGACCAACCCCTTGACACATACTTATCAGATTGTCAAATGCTAAAGACAAAGAGAGAATTCTGAAAGCAGCAAGAGAAAAGAGATCTGTCATGTAAGGGAAGCTCAATAAGATTAAGTGGTGATTTCTCATCTGAAATCATGGAGGCAAGAAGGCAGTGGTATGACATAGTTAAGGTGCTAAAAGAAAAAAACTGCCAGCCAATTCTGCAAAGCTGGAATTCAAAAATGACACAGAGTTCAAAATATTCATTGATAAACAGAAATGCAGGGGGGTTGTCAACAAGAGTCCTCCCTTCAAGAAATAGTAAAAGAAGTTCTGCACACTAAAAGGAAACAAACAAACAAAAAAGAACAGGTGAGAGAGGGTTGGAGGAGAGTGTAGAAAGGAAGATTGTTAGTAAGAGTAACTAAAAGGATAAAAAGAGAAATAAAAACAAAATATGACATATATAAACCTAAAGAATATATGGCTAATGTAAGTACTGCCTTGACAATAATACCATTGACTATTAATGGATTAAACTATCCAATTGAAAAACACAGATTGGCAGAACTGATAAGAAATGTGTCCCATTTATATGCTGTCTACAAGAAAATCAAGTTATACCCAGGGATGCAAGAAGGCTGCAAGTGAACAGTTAGAAAACAATTTTATATGCAAACAATAATCAAAAAAAAAAAAAAAAAGGATGGAAGTAGCTATTGTATTATTGCATAAACTAGACTTTCAATATAAAACTGTTGTACATGACAAAGAAGGACACTATATATTAACAAAAGGGGTTATCTACAAAGAAGAAAGAAAATCATATATATTTATGCACCTACCAGGGTGCCCCAAAATACATGAGACAAACAGTGGCAAAACTAAAGGGAGAAATAGATGTCTCTACAATTTTAGTGGGGGACTTTAATACACCATTATCAGCATTAGCTAGAACATCTTGACAGAGGGTTAATAAAGAAAGTGAGGTCTTGAATAATACATTACAGTATCTAGACCTAATCAACATATACAGAACATTACACCCAAATACAGTGGATATACATTTTTCTTGATTACACATGGATCATTCTCCAGGATAGACCACATGCTAGGTCACAGAACTAATCTCAATGAACTTAGAAAGATTAAAATTATACAAAGCAATTTTTCTGACCACAATGGAAAAAAACTGGAAATTAATAAGGGGCAGAGAACCAGAAAAGGCACAAAAATATGGAAGTTAAACAACACATTCTTACACAATCAGTAGTTCAAGGAGGAAATAGCAAAAGATATCAGTAACTACCTCAAAACAAATGAAAATGAGAACACAACATATCAAAACTTATGAGATGCAGTTAAAGCAGTGCTGAAAGGGAAATTTATAGCCATAAATACTTATATTAAAAAGAAGGAAGAACTATAGTCAAAGACCTAAATGCACACCTAAAGGGACTAGAAAAAGAAAAACAAACTAATCCCAAAGGTTAGAGCAGAACCAAATGAACGTGAGAATAAAAAACTATAAAAAATTAACAAAACCAAAAGCTGGTTCTTTGAAAGGATTAACAAAATTGACAAACACTTAGCTAGACTAATAAAGAAAAAGAGAGAGAAGATGCAAATAAATAAAATTTTTCAAAATGAGGGAGAAGATATCACCACTGATCCCACAGAAATAGAGAGTACCATAAGAGGTTACTTTGAAAAATTGTATGTCAACAAATGGATAGCTTAAATAAAATAGACAAATTTCTAGAAACACACAAGCAACCTATATTGCCAAAAGTAGAAATAGGAGAACACAACATGCCAATCACAAGTAATGAGATTGAAGTAGCCATCAAAAGCCAAGAAAAGTCCAGGACCAGATGGCTTCGTCACATGTGAATTCTGCCAATCATTCTGGAAAGAACTAACAACCAATGCTGCTTAAACTCTCCAAAAAATAGAAGTGGAGGGAACATTACCTAACTCATTCTGTGATGCCAAAATTACCCTAATACCAAAGCCACATAAAGATGCCACATGAAAAGAAAACTACAGACCAATCTCTGTAATGAACTTAGATGATAAAATCCTCAAGAAAATACTTGCTAATCATATTCAACAGCTTATTAAATGGATTTTATACCAAGATCAAGTGGGTTTTATCCCTGGTATGCAAGGATGTTTCAACATAAGAAAATCAATGTAATATACCAAATTAACAGATCAAAAGAAAAACAATCATATGATCATCTTTATTTCCATAGAAAAAGAATTTGACAAGATACAGCATCCTTTCTTGATAAAAACACTTTGAAAGACAGGAATATAAGGAAACTTCCTCATCATGATAAAGGGTGTATATGAAAAATCCACAGCCAACATCATACTCAATAGCGAAATGCTAAAGGCTTTCCCTCTAAATCTGGAACAAGACAAGAATGCCTACTGTCACCACTATTATATAACACTGTATTAGAAGTACTTGCTTGATCATATAGGTAAGAAAAAAATAAAAGTAATCCAAATTAGAAAGGAAGGAGTAAAAATTTTCCTATTTGCATATGACATGCTCCTGTATGTGGAAAGCCCCCAAAAAACCTACAACAAAACTTCTAGAGCTGATAAATGAGATCAGTAAGGTGGCAGAATATAAGATCAACATGCAAAAGCTGTAACATTTCTGTACACTAATAATGAGCAATGTGAAGTGGAACTCAAGAAAAAAATTCCATTTTCAACAATACAAGTTCAATGATACAACTTCTTCCATTGCTAGAATAATTATAAGACTACTTTATTTCATAGATTTTGGGATGGTGATGTCCACTCTGTTTCTTATGGAGAAGGGGCTTATGTCTTATGGGGCAGATGGATGGAACTGTCTTGCTTGCAACAACAGCATTTTTTACTGAACTGGAAAAGCTAATTATGGAATTTATTTGAAAGGGCAAGGGGCCCCAATTAGCCAAAAACATGTTGAAAAGAAAAATTAAATTGAAGGAATCATGCTACCTGACTTTAAAAAATACTACAAAGCTACAATGGTCAAAACTGCAGAGTATTGGCAAAGATATGTACTTTTTGATCAATGGAACTGAATTTGTGAGTTCTGATTTAGATCTGCATGAATAAGGCCAACTGATATTCAACAAGGCCACCAAGCCCACTCATCTGGGACGAATAGTGTCTTCAACAAATGGTTCCAGGAGAACTGCGTATCCATATCCAAAAGAATGAGAGAAGATCACCATCTCATGCCCTATACAAAAATTAACTCAAGATGGATCAAAGACAAATATGTAAGAGCCAAGACTATAAACTCCTAGAAAATAATATAGGAAAACATCTATGAGATCTTGTGGAAGGAAATGGTTTCATAAACTTTATACCCAAAATGTGAGCAATGAAAGGAGAAAAGAAAAAAATGGGACCACCTCAAATTTAAAAACTTTTGTGCTTCAAAGGAGTTTGTCAAGAAAGTGAAAAGGAAACTTATTCAATTGGAGAAATTATTTGCAAACCACTATCTGATAAGGTCTAATCTCCAGCATCTATGAAGAAATCCTACATCATGAAAATAAAAAGACAAACATTTAGAAATGCCCAAGAGATTTGAATAGACCCTTTTCCAAAGAGGAAATACAAATGGCTAAAATGCACATGGAAAGATGCTCAACATCACTATCTATTAGGGAAATGCAATCAAAACTACAATGATATATTACCTTATACCTATTAGCCTGGTGGCTATTTAAAAAACAGAAATGCCTCTTTGGAAAATGAAAAACAGAAATGCCTCTATGGTCATGGGGTGTTATCTCAGTGGGTGGAGACCCTCACGGTAACCAACAAAATATTAAGTTCCTATCTTGGGGAGTCCTGCTACATTCTATAATAGAGTGACAAGAATCTCTAGACTAGGCACTGCCTAGGGAAAGAGGACTGATCAATATGCCAGGCCATTGTTATTAGTGCTTGTACATATGAACCTTATTTTTGTAAAATTGAAACTTAGGCTAGTAATATATATTGCCTAAGAGTTACTTCCTGCAAACCTCCCACTTACTCAAATGTAGCCTCTAAGCCAAACTCAGCATATAAACTCACTGCCTTCCCCCCAGCATGGGAAATGACTTCTGGGGACAGGCCTCTTTGGCACTGAAGGATTATTACCAACTGCCAACTAGCAATGCATATGGAAAAAGACCTTGACCAAAAGAGGGAAAGATTTAATACAAGAGAGTTTTTACAGCTAAGAGATTTCAAAGTGAGTCAGGAGGGCATTCCAGAGGTTATGCCTTAACACATCCCTGGAGTATCTCACTGACTGCCACATTAAACAAAGCCTTAAGCAGTAGTGCTCCTGAAGGCTCTAGAGACACCTGGACACTATAGGCAGGACACAGAACCCCAGGAAATTGGTACCCCGTTGGTGGGTCTTAATTTGGAATATATGTTAACCTGTTTCCCCAATGTAACAGAGTTAAATCATTTACAATTTCCCTACACATCGTTCTTCAGTCCCTTTTATTTGAACCTATAATTAGCACTATCCCCAAAAATATATGTCCCAGAGATTTAAATCTTCTGGCTGTTAATATGCTGGTTGAGCCCTGAATCTCAGCAGAGTTGCAGCCAGCACCTACTCCCCAACTCGTCAGATTTGCCCAGGACAACTAAGAAAATGATGATGATGGGCAACTCCCATCCCAAAAAAACAGAGTATCTATAACTGCAATCAAGACAGTTCCATCCATCTTCCCCATGGAATTTAAGACCTCTCTCAATTGGAAGCAGAGTAGACATCACCATCCCTAAATCCTCAAAATTGAGGAATGAACAAACGTAAGAGGAGAATGCAGCCATGGACCAAAGTAGACTTATTTCTAGTAATGGAAGAACTTGCAACATTGATATAGTGATAGTGGTCACCAAAGGTTTGAGGCAAGATGGGAAGGAAGAACAGATGTAACATGGGAAATTTATGGGACATTGGAATTGTTCTGCATGATATTGCAATGATGGATACACGCCATTATACATTTTGTCAAAACCTGTAAAATTGTGAGGTGCAAAGTGTAAATGATAATGTAAACTATAGACCATGATGAGTAGCAATGCTTCAATATTTGTTAATCAAATGAAAAAAATGTAACATACTAATGAAAGATGTCATTAATAAGAGGAAATGTGAGAGAGGGAGGAGTTTTATGTGAATGGATCTCTTATATTTTCTATGTAACTTTTCTGTAATCTAAAACTTCTTTAAAAATAAAGCTTTTAAAAAAAACAGGGTGATTTGAAAAATAATTAGTGCGTTTTCTTTTTTTTGATCATGGATTTAGCAAAATATTGGAAAACTACATATGTCTGCCTCTATTAAAAGTATAATAGTGATTTTTATTGGGGAAAATGGTCGATGGATTAGATATATAAATCTTAGCTCTCACTAAAACAACAAAGAAAAAGCCAGAGGCTCAAGTGGGGACCTGCTTTGGGACACAGCAAACCAGGACACGGCTTACCAACTCTGAGAAGACTGAGGGTCAAAGACACGAAGAAGTCAAATCAAGTAATCCTGAGTTATTAAACCTCCAGGCTGCCGGGAAGGGATCCCTTCCCCCACCCCGGAGATACAAAGTGAGGGTAAAACTCCTGGTGAATTGTATCAAACTGAGAGTAGAGCAAATGTCTACCTCCATGGGAAGGTGCTCTGAGTCATCTAGTAGAGTACTGGACAGATAGGGAAGGCCAGGAATAATCAGGGATTGCTTACCTCGGTGGCTAGAAGGGGCACACATACCTGGCCCTCAGGGCGGACAGACTAGGAGGAGACCCTAACCCCATTCTCCAAATGGGAGTGTGACCACAGATTCCCTGTGAGGAAGAAGGGTCTGGCAGAGTGGAGAGTGATTTTTTAGTGGCGAGTTTAGCCAGCAGGGCCCTCTTAAATATCCGAAGCAACCCCGACTTAACAGGGAGAGGGAATGGGGATTGTCTCAGGCTGGAGATCATGCCCAGGCACCCAGGTAAAGACAGGAATTACATCAGTAAGGAGGCAGAGACAGGTGGTTGATCAGCACCATTCCAGCTGACTGCAGGGGATCTAACTTGCCTGAGGGAAAAGGGGCAGATAACCTTCTGAAAGACTCAGAATAGCTCAGTGGAAGAATTCCTGCCTGACATAGATAAGGTCCCTGGTTGGATTCCTGGCTCTTCCTTGAGAAGAGATCCACCACGTTTTCAGGCATCCATTAGAAACTTTATGACAGGGAACATATACACATTTTCTTGGTATTAGCTTTTCTTGGATCACTAATTTTTTTTAAAAGTTCATTTTCTTTTATTTCACATACTTTACTCACTAAAACCCAGTTCAAAACCTGCAGAGGGCAGGCTGCAGGGTGAGTGATTGAGGAACACCAGCAGTCTGAGAAGATCTTTAGAGGTCTAAGAAAGAAGGCTGTTTTTCCATGTTTATTTTTTTTTCCTTCTGTCTCTTTTTTGAAAAAAATGAGTTGCTGCTGTCTTGTTTCTTGCCTGTTTTCTATCCCCTCCCTTCCTTTCTCTGCTTGTTTATTTTTCTTTTCTTTTTTTTTTTTTCTTTTATTCTTTTGGTTACTGATCTATTCTGCCTAGGCTATTTGTTTTCACTCCTTCATCTTTATATCTTTTGTTTTCCATTGTTGTTCTTTCATTCCACCTCTTTTATTTGGTTTCCAATTTTTCTTGTTTGTATTTCTCCCTCTCTCCCTTTCTCTCTGTATACCTTCTCTTTTTGATTTTTTCATTCTCTCTTTTCTGTTATCTTTCCCTCTGTTCTCACCATTCCAGCATTTTAAATCATTCTATTTTTTTTTTCTCTATTCTGTATCTGGTTTAATTTTTTGTATTCCACTTTCTTAATCTTATTGCTCTGTGCTTCTTATTCATGTTAATTTTTCAATTTCCTAGGTCTTGTACATTTGCTCTCCTGCCTTTTACTATTACCATTACTATTATTCTTTTTGTCTTCCTATCTCTTTCCTTTTCTCTGGTCCTAACTTTTTATTTCAAAGGAAAATAAGCAGTTCTCTCTCACAAAAAACAGCTGAGTGGGGGCAAGATCCTGCCCAAATGACATGTTTTGGGAACCCACAGAGTAGGAGGCTTCAGGGCATTGATCTGGAGGGAGCTGGATGAAGAAATAAATTCCTCAAGGTGCTGCTGGCTTGATTCTTGTTTACTGTGTTTCCTCTTCCTTGATTCCCCCTTTTCTGTGTATATCAGTTTTGTATACCAATGTTATCTCTTTTCCTTCTCTCATAATTCTATCTTCTGCTTTCTGTTGTTGTTCTTAAATTCCACCCCTCATTGTTTAGTCCATAATTTTTTGGTTTTTATTTCTACATTATTTATCCTATTTTATTTCTTTTATTAACATTTTTCTTTTTGTCCTTTCTTTTCCCTTTCCCTCTTTCCTCATCATACTGGCCTTTTAATTCAGTCTATGTATTCTTTTCTATTTGGTTTCCCATTTCATTGTTGGTACACCACATTTTATTCCTGTTACTCTACACTGCTTACATGAGATAAATATTCATTTTCCAAGCTCTTAAACAATTCCTCTTCTAACAATTACTATAATTATTACTATGATCCTTTTACTTTTCTAACCTCTTTCAATATCTCTGGCCCTAATTTTTTCCTCCAAGGGAACATAGACAACAGCAATGAAACAGAATAAGAAGAACAAAGTGTCAAAGAGAAAACTTAACACACACACAAAAACAGCAATTAAATAAAACCGTAGAGTAAAGAGAGAAGCTAGTCAACCGAATAAACCCATGGGTGAAAATTTACCAACCTTATTGAGGGAGATGGATGTACATGTCCAGGATGCACAGTGCACCGCAAACAGTATAAATCCCAACAGGCCTACTCCAAAACATATGCATGTCAAACTCTCCAATTATCAAGACAAAAAAAAAAAAAAAATACTGAAAGCAGCAAAAGAAAACAGAACCATCCCATACAAGGGAAGCTCAATAAGATTAAGTGCTGATTTCTCATCTGAAACCATGGAGGCAAGAAGCTGGTGGTATGACATAAGTAAGGTAGTAAAAAAAAAAAAAATTCTTCCAGCCAAGAATTCTCTATCCAGCAAAGCTGGCATTCAAAAATTGTGGAGAGATCAAAATATTC
>JAQZBX010033779.1:0-25253 GCA_029593785.1 Cabassous unicinctus
CCTACTATTCCTCTTTTTCTTACCCTTTGCCCTTATCTCTCCCTCTAACCCACTCCTCTTCCCTCTTGGCCATTCTTTTGGGGTGATTCAGGGACCAGGTTCCATTCTATTCCAATTTGTGTTGCTGTATATGTCCATACAGAAACACATCAAGTGGCTTCTCTACCTAGTATAGCATTGCCATGTTTGTCCCTGAAATCAGGTGCATGTTTCTGGTGGCTCTGCCTTGCCATTGCTTGCTGAATGCTTCACACTCTGGAACGCCTGCGTTTTTGGCCAAGGCAAACATGAAGTTGTACATAGAATTGCAGCAACTGCAACTGCTGATCTGGTGCAATTACAAGTCGGGTACCCTTGCCAAGAACAATGTATCTTTAACCTCCAGTTTCACAATATCTGAAGCATTCAAATATATTCGCGGATAAATGAATTAACATAGCATAGAAGCATTCTTTTCAAGATATAAGGAGGTAGCTATGTTTTTGGTGCAGATTTTTAACCACTTTCTCCTTGAAATACTTTTCTTTCTTGATTTCAGTAAAGTCCATGAGCATCATTTTCCTCCTGGTATTTCCTCTAATTTACAGACATTGAATGCTCCTTTGTTTTCTACTATTAAATGCTAATGAATCACAGGTCTCTGTTCTCTATCCTCTTACATGCTTACTTAACAAACGTGGAAATCTCTTTCATGTCACTGTTCTCAGGAGTCACTTACAAAATTATTCCATAAAAATCTCATCTCCGGTCTAGATATTCCTCAAAGCTCTGGACACACATGTGCATGTATTTACTGAAGCACAGCATTGCAGAAAACGGAACATTGTGGAGTGCTTTCTTGACAAAAGGCAGTTAAATGTGCCTCTTGCTCAATATTCTCCCCTACTTTCAAGGGTTTTTGTCTGCCTACTTTTGTTTTTCTCCAAGGCCTTCAAGGAGTTATTACTATTATTATTGGTTAGCTAGTATACTGGCAGGGGGGAGCCTGATACAACCTTCCCTGCCACTACCAGAACTAGAATGACTCTAAAATAAACTAGCCAATCAAAATATATTGAAAAAGCATCTCTGTGGCTCAGTACATGGAACATTGTGCAACAGACACTGAACAAAAGAAATCTATCCACATAACACTTTCCTGAGTAAAGTCCCTTCTTTTTACAACATATATTACTGAATAGGGCAACTGAAGTACATAAACATTGGGAAGACAAATCATATTCTGAAATCTGCTGCTGAGCTTATTACTCACTTTGAGTCAAAGTTAAGAAATATACACTTCAATATGTATATTTAATAGATATATTGAATTAAAGAGAAAAAGTTTATGACTAGTATAATTATACTTAATCATATTTTAAAAGTATTTAATGTTTGAAACTAAGTAGGCTCCAAAGAACTTAGACTAAGAAAAAAAACCAAACAAACAAAAACAAACCAAGAAAATGTTATGTAGATACAATTTTTAATCATCACATTCTAGACATTTGATATTAAGAGATACTATTCCAACTGGGCTGTATTGCATATGGAGAAAATAAAAAGAGCTGTAAGTATGTCATTTCTCTTTATTTGACTATGCACTATTTTGAATAAAAATTCAGTGGTTAGGGTTTTCAGTATTTGCCTCAACATATTAAAGTTTTCCTTTTAATCGGGAGGAAAGTTTGGATATCATAATTATCTAGTTTTAACTATTTTCTTGTGTCTGCCCCTCAGTTTTAATAGGGTCCTAGGCTCCCTGGAGAGACAAGACCACAGCACAAACTTCAGGAGTTGGGGGAGGTTGGAAGAACATATGCAAAGTATTACATATTATTTTGAACACATTGACCTATTACACAAGACAATTTCCAAATAAATACCTGAGTTGGGAGATATCTGTCCACTCCCACTTCCAAATATTAGCTACAGAACTTTCATTCCTTAAACAGTGATAATTCTAAAATACACAAATTATCTCCTAGAGAGATGAGATATTCATTGAAATACAGAACAATATACATACTGATACTAAATAATTTCCTAAAAGTAGGTTTTATTAAAAAAGAAATAAGGGTGCTAGGAACATAAAATAAAGCAAAGAATAAAAGAAATAAAAAGGGAAGGTCTATTAATATTTTACCTGGAATAGAAAAGAGCTAATATTTTTTAGTACATTGTCATATTTAATCATCATAACAATCATGAGATAGTTACTCATTTTCCCACACCACATATGAGAATATGGAGGCTTATAAAACTTATGAATTATTCCCAAGATGGTAAAGTTGGGAATTGAACCCAGGCCTATAGAATCTGATGTTCATGCTCTTTCATGATATATTTTGAAGTCAGATCTGTCCTCCAGAATAATTTATAATAACAAAAGACAGATTATTTTTCAATAGGGAAAATATAAGGTTATTAAAATAAGATAATTTCCATAGAAATAACATTTATTTAATTATTTTCTGGGTGAATTTTATAAAGGCTGAAAGAAATAAAATTTATAACTTTCTCGTTTGTTCGCAACTTTTGCAATGCTGATGGATATCCTTACCATATATAGATTAATATCCTTTATTTTTCTTTTTTTAAATAACATTTTTATTTCAGAAGAGTTTTAGGTTTACAGAAAAGTTTGAAGGTAATACAGGGAGTTAATATATACACCAAACCCAGTTTTCCTTTCTGTTAACATCTTGCATTAACATGATACATTTAACAAAATTAATGAGGCAATATTAATCCATTATCGTTAACTAAAGTCCATACTTTATTCTGATTTCCTTAGTGTCTTACTTAATGTCATTTTTCTATTTTAGGATCTCATTCATGATACCACATTACATTTATTGTTCATGTCTCCTTACGATTGTTAGAATTTCCTTGTTTTGATGACCTTTAGTGGTTTTAAGGGATATTGGTCAGGGCTTTTGTAGAATGCTCCTCAATTTGTGTTTTTCTGATGTTTTCCTCATGATTAGACTGGGGTTATGGGTATTAGGGTGGGTTGGGACAACCATAGAGGTAAAATATCATTTTCATCACATCATACCAACAACAGATGCTAACAATATGACTTAAGACTTAACACTGTTTAATCATTCTAAAAAATGTTAGTTGATTTTCCTAAATGGCCATCTGAATTGATTGGGGGAAATGGCTTATGGTTAAGTGGAATGAACTTGCTAAGTAAAATGAACTCTGGGAAATTTGACCCAAATTCTCTCTTTGTTATTAATTAGTAAATTAATCTTCTATGGTATTTTAATCTCTCCATAAGGCAGATAATTCATCTGAAAGGAATCTTTCTTAAATTGTGGAGTTTTTAAAGCATAGGAAGAACTGGCCAAATTCCACTTGTATTTACTTATCTCTCACTTTTTTTTTTTTTTCTTTTTCCGGTACCGGGGCTAGGGATTGAACCCGGGACCTCGTATGTGGGAAGCTGGCTCTCAACCGCAGAGCCACATCAGCTCCCCTGAGTTGGTTGTTTGCTTGTTTGCTTGTTTGTTTTTAGGTTTATAGGAGGCACTGGGAACCAAACCTGGGACCTCTCATGTGGGAAGCAGGCATTCAACAGCTTGAGCCACATTGCTCCCCTTACCTCTCACTTTGAATGCATACATCTTTCTTCCTGAAATTAAGGGCATTCATTCTCTTTTGAGATAAACTAAAGAGGAAAAGCAATGTAAAAAGGAAAATTATCTTAATAAGATGTGCATTGTGGAGATTTCTCAGTTTTACAGGGGGAAATATTTTCAATATTAAAAATAATAATTTAAAATAATCTAAAACCAGTTTTTACTTTCCTTTAAACACAGAAATGATTATATAGCCTATAATAAAAGTGATTATATTTATAATTGAAATTTACAAAACCACAATGACCAGGAAATAAAAGTGTTTTTTTAAGCGAAGAGTTACTTATCTCTTTATAAATACATTTTTTAAAATGCTGTGGTATTGAGCTATTGTTACCAGGTATACAGTCATTTCCAGTTTTCTGTTTGCTTTTGTGCTAGCCAATGGAAGGAAAATATTTGGGGTTTAGCTGTTTTCCTTCTGTTTCAGCTGAAAATTATCTTATGTGGAGATCTTACTGTGGCCTACTAAATTATAAAATTCATTTCTATATTTATTTATTCTTTGATGTTGGCCTTATACCAGCATATAAAATGTGATTTTCCAGTTTGCTGCCTTTTTATCTTTTTACAAGTCATGTTTCAGTCAACTTCAAATTATTTTACTAAAGGAAGTGACTGTAGAAAATACAAGCAAAGCTTTCATTTTGTACTACAATTTTCACTTGAGTCACAGAGAACATACATAACATCTTACAGGTTTGAATTTGAGCTAATTGCTAACCAGCTTTGTGCCTTGTTCCAGAACTTTAGCGTCTATACTGTTACCTAGCAAATTTGCTGTGGAAAGTATATGTTACCTAATGTATTTCCTGGAATATTGCAAATGCTTAATAAATAATGAAATAATTGCCTTAGTAGTCAAGAAATTTAGTTCTAAGCTTAGGTCAAAGGAAAACCACACACTCTTCAATAAAGTAGTTTGTCTCATTGGTGAATTAAACAAATGGATGGCTTATAAGACTTCTTCTCAAAAATTCTGTAATTATAAAAATAGGGTTAAGTGTGTCTCATTTCAATAGCCAATGGCCATAAAATAAAAAGTACAACTTGGAGAAGTAATAATTAAAATGAGACTTTTATATAAAAAATTTAGGGATTTCAAACTGATGGTGAATGAAACATTTTTTAAAAAACATTGTATATTATTTCACTGATAGAATTTTATTAATTGGTGAGAAAAATGAAATTTATACTTTAGAATTGAGGATTATACTGATTAATTAATTTACTTACATAATTGTATTTATACATATATTTGTATATCAGAAATACAACTCACAATAATTTCTGTGCTCTTGGGCACTAGTATTTTTTATTTTGCTTTGTTTTGTTTGTTTGTTTGTTTTTTCCTTATCTTTACTAGTATTTTTTTTGTCTTAGCCACTCTTTAAAATGAGAACAGTAAGTGTGTTATGAAATTTTGGAGAATCAATCCTGATGCATGGAAATGGGAATCTAAATTGGCATAATCCTCATAAAATTCAATCTAGCCATAGTTATCAACAATATTAAGATATATAGTATTTTTACTTTGTGTCCAAATGATAATTTTACTTCTAGAAAGCTCTATGGAGAGAGAAAATTAGAAAATATAACCTAGGATATCTATCACATCTTTTTTAATTATAGTAAAATTTTGGAAGTAAGCAAAATGTTGAAACTAGGAAAGCATTTAAATAAATTATGATAAAACTATGATAATTAAATACAGACATCTCTATAGAAACTATTCAACAGTATAAGAGAGTGTAGAGAAACATAATATTATATATTAAAAAGATTGCAAAACATTAGGAACCATATACTAAAATTTATTAAAAATACTTTTTGTTTATATATTTATATGCACTTACATAATAAAATATATTGGGATGCACATTACAATGTTCTTATAGATTATCTCTAGCATGTTTGAATATACATTATTGTCTTTTGTGTACTTTTCTTACTATAATGAATGTCTTACTATTAATAATCAGGAAATATTTGATATTATTTTTTTAATGAGGCAAGTTGGAAAGTTTGACCAGAGGATTCCTAAAGTTTTTCTAAGCCAGAGATTTTTATGGTTTTTAAATTAAATTAAATTAAATGGATCTTTGCAGGTTCACTGTCAAGTAGTAACTGCTCCATTGTCAATTTAATGGTCAAAATAATCAACACATTATAGAATGGAATAGTCTGATAATCTGTAATAATATTAAATATTTATAAAACAGATAAACAGATTCCCAAAGAAATTATTTTATATGAGCAGAGCAAATATTCAGCCAATACAGCTATAGTGTTTGATTATAGTAGGCTTCCATTCTGATTTGGTTGGGGTGTGTAGTTCTAGTTGTTAAACATTTTGAATATTACATCTGCCTATAGTTAATATACCTACTCAGTGTCAATAACAACTTAAAAACTCAGTTTGAGCATCTGGTTGTATAGTGATCTCAATAACCCCATTTGAAAGGCAGAAATAATGCTAGATAACTCCCAAATCATAAAAGGCAATGCAGTTTCTTACTGAGTCTGTCCTGGGGCACTGACTTTTAGAATCCATCTGCTATGCAGGGAGGAAGCCCAGTCCATATGGAAAGATTCAGGTAGAGAGGAGCTGAAGCCCCAACTGAGCTCACAGCCATTAGCCAGCATCAAGTTGACAGCCACGGGAATAAGCCATTTTAGAAGCATATCCTTCAAAGCCCTCAGTCAAGTTAATCTAGGTGACCCCACCTGGAACAGAGAAGGAACTAATCCATTGAGCCCTGCCATAATCACAAACTCATGAGCAAAATAGATGTGTTATTTAAGCCACTAAATTGGGGTGGTTTGTTACACAGCAATAAAAAACAAATACAGGAACTAATTGGTTGCCATGGACTCAATAACAAAAATGAAAGAAAAATGTTATATGCTGCAGCTAGAAACAAAACAAACAAAAAAATGCAGCAAACCAAATTCAACTGAAACAAAGAAGTGAAAAGATATTTTTAATGGGTTTTGTATGAACAGAGAAAAATCTTAATCTGTTTAAAGGACAAGAGAGACATGAAAACAGGCATCTCTATTATTGTGACCTTTAAATTTTTTTTTCTTACTGAAAGAGTCATAAATACTAATATAGTTATCTTACATTCATATCTAATGAACTTCTACAATCTTCATGACATCTTCCTCTTTAGGAGCTGTATCATCTTTCTTTTTTTTCTTTCCCTGAATAGATGAAATATTTTGTAGGCCAAATCATTTTCTAATCATATATTTCCAGCAACCACCCAGGAACCACAGCAGACAGTGAGTTAAATTCCCAGTAGACAGTGAGAGCTTAAAAAGCCGGAGGCTATCTGCTTATAAAGTAAGCACCACCCTGTCGGTATTGTTCAAGTTCAGGTCCCTGTGATTTCCTGAGGAGGGCCTACTACTAGTCCTGCTACCATGATAACTTGACAGTGTGGCTGTTCACGAGAGGCTGTAGATCATGATGATTAAGGGTATAGACTCTGAAGTCAAACCAGCTGGATTTGAACCCCTCCAAGGATAAACCATGTGACCTTGATAAAGTCATTTCACCTATCTGTACTACAGTTCTTTCAACTGTAAAATGAAAATTATAATAGTTCCTAATACATTGGGGTTGTATTGGGCATTTGAGTAGATTAAATAAATTATTGCAAGCAATTTGTCCAGGTACTATATTAATAACATTACATACATTAATTTGTGCAGAATTTGTAATAAGGTTGATTGTAAATGTTTGGAAATGGATAGAGGTGATGATAACACATTATAGTGATTGTAGTGATTGTAATTAACATTACAAATGTATGGGTATGATAATGGTTGAAAGGGAAACTTTAATGTCATGTATGTCACTAGAAGGAAAGCTGGAGGATGAAACGAGGGACTATATAGCATAGTGAACCTTCTTGTGGGCAATGAGTATGGTTAATAGTACAAATATAAGAATGTTTTTCCACGAATCAAAACAAATGTATGCTAATATTACAAGATGATATAATAGGGTGGCATTGGGCAAAAGTAAACCTAAAGCAAACTATGGACTGTAGGGAAGAGCAATATATTAATATCTTTCCATCAATTGATTAATTGTAAAAAAAAAAAAAGAATTATGTTAAGTGGGAGAAATCAAACACAAAGTACTACATATTGTTTGACTCATCTATACAAAATGTAAATATAAATAAATTTCTAAAGACAGAATTAGATTAGCAGTTATGTATGGCAGGGAAATGATAGAGGAGTTGAGAGGTGACTGCTAAGGGGTAGTGGGTTTTTCTTTTTGGAATAATGAAAATGCTCTAATATTGATTGCAATGATGAATGCACAGCTCTGTGATTATACCATAAACCATGAATGTATACTTTAGATGGATTGTATGGTATGTGAATATGTTTCAATAAAATTGCTGAAAAAATAGTACCTGGAACTGAAGAAGCACTATTGGTCAATGTAGCTAGAAGACATTCTCAACCTCCTCCTCACTTGCTGCTTTTATTATAGATTTCAGGTATCCAAAAATTCATTCTCAGCATTTCTGGCATTTAGAGGTGGCCATGTGATCTACAGGAGACTTTGGGATATGAATTGTGGTCCTTATTAAAAGGACCATTTGCGTTACCTTTTTCCTGTCCCTTTTTTAAACCTATAAAACTGACACATTGGAGCTGCAGCAGAGAAAGGTCAAGATAATAACTCAGTCCCCAGCCTTAAAATTATTAAGATGCTTGGCCAAAACTGGCAACTTCCTAACTCTGAAATAAGAAAAATAAGTTCCAATTTGGCAGAGACACAGCCAGTTCAGTCCTAATTTATCTACTACGAGTACTACTGTTAATACTCCTCCTCCTCTCTATATGCTTATCTAGGGTTTACTAAATACCAGGCACCCTGCTATGTATTTTACATTCATTATCTATAATTCTCAAGTAAACCTGTTGAGATGGGTATCATTATTCCATTTTGAAAATGAAGATACTGAGGATTAAGGAGTTTACATAACATTAACAAAGTTTTACTTTTAGTGGGGGAGTAAGGATTTGAGCCAAAAATAGCCTTATTTCCCGAGGCTTACAATGATTATGCTGTTCAGTTGCATTGTAGATACAGGAAGCAATCTAGATGCAGAGAAGGGGAGCATTTGAAATTACTTTTGTGAAGTTAAATAGCAAAATATCCAGCCTTTAAGGAAGAAAGAAGGTGTTTGGCTTAAATTGTTTATATAGATATCTGAATCGATCAAATTGCTTGGCATTTATTCAGTTTTCAAATTCTCTTTGCTCGTAGTAAAAGAAGAAATTGTTGCTCCACACCCAGGTCATGCATTCAGTCTTTGGTGAGAGAAACCAAAGGTTTGTGTCTGAAGGCATTTTCTGTAGCATTTGTGAGTGGGTTAGTGGTTGAAATCCACTTCCTAATTGTCATGTGTCCACCCACCACTATTGTTGTAGACTTAGTGGTAATTCCAAGGTCTGGTATGCTAGGCTTGGTATTTATGCTTTCAGCAAAAACAGGATAGATACCTATTAATTCCTTTGTAGCAGAATCTATTTCCATCACTGCTTATGGCAAGCATACTGCCCAATTATTTTGTGAATAGGCCTACGGGACTATAAATTTTTACCTTTAGAGACTCTATCCTTTCTAAAAGAAATCTGATATTTGAAGATAACTATAAACATTTATGTAGAAATCATAACCACAACCCAAAATAAGCAAACATAGGAAACCATTGGGGAGGATGGTGAGGTTTAAAACAATAATAAGTGTGCTCACTTTGCTACCAGGAGATAAAATAATAACAAAGCCAAGTATCCAATTCAGTATAATGTTTCTCCACATGGTTATTTATTTTTCTTTTTTAAGTAAATTTAACTCTTTTGTTGTTGAAATACCTAGACAATTTTGATTCAAAAAGCAAAAGACATAATGACAATGAAAATGAAAATGTGTACAGCTGTTTTGAGTAGTATTGTGACATTGGGTGATTGTCCTGGTTTGAGTCTTTTGCGGACCCCAGAAAATTATGTTCTTATGCTAACCCATTCCTGTACATGTAAGCCTGTTTATGTGGGACTTACTTTTGGTCAGACTCGGCCAAGGGACCTTTTGATTAAATCACTTTTGATTAGACTGCTTCAGTTAAGGCCCTTGATTAGATTGCAGGACCCAAGGTGGGTACTGTCCTTTTATAGGAGTCTTATATAAATGGAACACTGAGAAAGAGAGTTGCCGTTTTCACCCTGTCATGAAAGAGAGGACTCCAAGATGGCCTACAGCTGCAGAAAGACAGAGAACCTCAAGAGACTGAGAGGGGCCAGAGGCTAGAATCAGTGGAGCAACCCAAAGCTGAAGAGATGAGGCCTAGGGAGACACAAACCATATGCCTGATCACTCACAGCTGAGCTCAGGAAGAAAGTGAGCCTGGATCAGAAGGCAGAGTCCAGCTTCCATTTTGCCTTGCCATGTGGCAGGAGCCCAGGATCTGCCAGCAGTCAACTTTTGGTGAGACAGCATCTCTGATGATGCCTTGATTTGGACATGGTCACAGTCTTGAAATGGTAAGATTTTACACTAATAAACTATATTTATAATAATTATTAATAAATTATAATTATATTATAAAAGCCAACCCATTTCTTGTATTTTTGAATTGGCAGCACTTAGCAAAGACAGTGATATAGATCATAAAAATGATTTTCCTTGATATGATTTTGTTTTTTTTTTTGAAGATTTAAACTTTGATTTATTATAGAATTAAGAAAAATGCAAAAGTAATGTAAGTTTCTGCTTATTTGTCTATATTTCTCATTTCTTTTATTCATTTATCCTACAATTATTTATATGGCCCTTATAGGGAGTGAGGAAACTGCACAGCCCTAATTAAAACTCATCTTTTTCATGTAGGAAGGAAGAAGGGAGGAGGAGAAATGAGTCATAGAAATTGGAAAAGATAACACATGCTAATTAATGTATTAAATATCTTAAGAATGACACAAGTAATAGCTGGAGGGCTTTGGGGAATAGAGAGTTCAGTGAGAGAAGAGATAGAGAATCTAAGACCAAGGACAAATGAGTAGAGGTGGTGGAATTTGAGATGGATTTGATTTATGAATAGATGTTTGTAGGAAAAGATGGGGCACTTCCAAATTTAGGGAATTAACTTTGAAATTCTTGAATGTCCTTTTCTCTAATGCTCTGGATCCATCCTTACATCAGCAGCTGTGCAGAAAAGACTTAACATAGCAGGTGATTATCTACAGAAAGGCTCCTTGCAGATTTGGTCTTTGCCAGGCATCTGGGAACTCGGCTTTTGAAAAGTTTGATTACTGATAAGGTGTTTTGCCTGGGATACTGAATACCTACTTTCTTCTGGGAATTAGTTATCCTGGTTGTTTCTGCCTAAGTGGCCAGCCTCTAATAAAACCCTTGACCTATGAGTTTCAAACAGGATTCCCCGGGAAGATACATTGCTCACATGTGGTTAAGTTTCACTGCTGGAGGTAGGGCTCCCTCAAGGGGGCCTCTCACAGGAGAACAAGAATAGGAAGCCTATGGACCCTCCAGACGTCACCTATGTCTTTTTCCTTATTGGTCCAGCTGCGTATCCTTGCTATGTTGCCATGAGTACAACTATAAGTTGAGTTCTCTGAGTCCCTCTAGTGAATTGCAAATTGTGTGGATGATCCTGAGAACTTCTGAAATATCAACCCACCAGCTCCCTTCATTTTCACAGTCTTTTCTACATAGACTGGAGGCCACATTGAATCATTTCAGTACAACTCACCTTTCACTCTTAGAACATAAGCAGATACGTTGTTGTCCTACGTAAAGCCATTCAATGGCCTCCTAACACACCTATCATCTACTGATTCAACACATTTTACTCAGGCTTGTTTGTGTCTCTCATTAAATTGTCATGCTCCAGTCATACTCACTTCCTCCCAATTTCTTTAAAACTCAACTTTTCTTTTTCTTTTTTTTTTTTTTAATTTAATTTGGGGTCTTTGTACATGAAATTAATTTTGTCTGTAAGATTCTCCACTACTCTCTTCCCCCAACAATCTATCATGCACATATTTGAGTGAGTAGTTTTTCCCTCATCTCTGAGGTCCTAATTTAAATTCAGGGCTTTTCTGACTACACGATCTCAAGCAGTACCTTCTCCTCTCTGTCATTTGTTTTTACAGTATCCTGAATATTTGTTTTTCTTGTCATTTATCATAGTTTCTAATTATATACATATTTTTTCCTTTTTCCTTTCTGTCTTTGCCATTAGTTGTAAGCTCCATTAAGAAAGGATCCTGTTTAATTTGCTAATAATCACTTTATACCTAATGATGAATCCAATACTCATAGAGAAGGTACTTAATAAAATTATTAAATTTTCTAAAATTGAAATATAGAAGCTAGATGTGGCCACTATTGTATTTGACAGGACTATCTAGAGAAACAGAACTGACAGGTTATGTATATATACAAAGAAATTTCTCACAGGGATTGGCTAGAGGACCATAGGTATTGCAAGTCTGAATTCCATAGAGTAGGCTATGGGCTGGAAACTCTGATGAAGGTGAGGTTGAATTCCCCAGGAGCAGCTGGCTGGCTGAAATGGAGATGGAAATTCTTCTTTCAAACTTCTCAAATTCTCAGTTCTGACTTTTAAGACCCCTAACTGATTGCATAAAGAGACTTCCCAAATTGCTGAGGGCAGTCTTCTTTGTTGTTTTTAGATGCATTCAGCCATAGAGCAATCAACTGATTATACATGCAAATTCATCTAAAAATACCTTCACAGTCACCATGAGGCCATTGCTTGCTTGAACAAACAACTGTTAATTATCAATCCAGATGCTTCAGGATAATGGGAAACATGGTAAGACCAGTGAATTCCATAATCATGGGCCCACTGCTGCACTTCATTTGCTGTGAAATGTGTTCCTTGGTTAGAAGCAATGCTATGTAGAATAACTTCACCATTGGGTTCATGGATGAGAGTTTAGCAGAAGTATTGTGTGCAAGAGGGTAAATCCATTTCTAGAGTAAATGTCTATTCCAGTAAGGATAAAATACTGCCCTTTCCATAACGGAAGTGGTCTAATGTCATCAACCTGCCACCAGATAGCAGGCTGATCACCTTGGGAAATGGTACCACATCAAGAATTGAGTGTTGGGCTCTGCTGCTGGCAGACTGGGCACTCAGCAGTGGCTATAGCCAGATCAAATCTTTTATTCGAATGGAAGCCCATGGTGCTGAGCTCATGCATAACCTCCATCACTACCACCATGGTCACAAGCCCATTGGGCAATGACAGGAGTGACTGGGTATCTGAAAGAGGCTGACTAGTAGTCACAGAATGGGTCATTCTATCCACCTGAGTATTAAAAATCTTCTTCTAATGTATTAATATTATATGCTTGTTATAGTTCATGAGAAAATGTTCTCATATTTGTTCTGGTAACCATAGGGTGTTCATAACCAGTGGTTTGGGGGAAAATACAACAAATATAAGATATTCCCTATAATTAGTAGTAATATTTTTACAATGCTCTTTCATAGTTTGTAACAATTGCTTCCTAACAATGCAAGGTGTTGGTGGTAAGATTATGTATGGGAGTCCTATATGATGATATGCATGTTTGTTTTGTAAGTTCACAACTTTCACTGTATTCTTATTATGTATGTTCATGTATGAATGACAAACTTCAATAAAAAAGTTTTTAAAAATCCTTTTCTGCGGACATCACCCTTTGGTGAGCATTCACCGGTGACACAAATATCTTAATGTTTTTACCCATTCAGAAAGTTCTATACACATATCTCTCTCCCAGACATCTTTGTCACCAATTTTCCAATCATGTTCCCTCCAATTCCCTGATCACCCAGTCAAACCACTGGCTACAACCCATGAATTGGTATACAAATGCAAATATGGCTATTTCTCCTTCCAAGCAAAAAAAAAAAACAATCAGATAACCTGCTTAAGGTTGCATATTGCACAGAACTCCCCATAAGCTGGCGTGACTTTTCTTTTCCTCAGTCAATTGATCAAGGAAAATTCCTAAAGACGCCATAGGAGCAGGCTGGGCAAGAGAAAGTAATGTGGCAGGAGTAGAGACCATGGGCATTTGGACCACTTCCTAATGTAACTTACTTCCATGTGTCTTTAGAGCCTGTTTGAGCTCAATCTGGTATGTTACATTTCCATTTGATGATGCATAGCTGTTGTGCATGCCCAGCTTAATGGTTTGGTGGATCAAACAACACTCAGTTCTTGATGGATAGCTCAGACCTCGTGGACACTTGGGGTCCCATAGTTAAGCATTTGTTCTCTACTAAGGCCCAGCAGCAGGCCATAAGCCATTTCTCAAAATGAGAATAGTTATCTACAGGAAACGGCAGGGCTTTTCTACAAAATCCTAGGGATCTGAACAGTGATTCTCTTATAGGGGCCTGCCAGAGGCTCCAAACAGCATCTCTATTTGTCACTGCCACTTTCAGCATCATTGAATCTGCTGGATCATATGGCCCAAGTGACAGAGCAGCTTGCATGGAAGCCTGAACCTGTCAGAGTCTTTTTCTGACCAACCAAAACTAGCAACTTGCCAGGCCATTCATAAATGAGTTAGAATAGCACAATCAAATTAGGAATATGTTGCTTCCAAATTCCAGAGACGCTAACCAGGCATTGCACCTCTTTTTTGGTTGCAGGAGCCAGATGCAACTGTTTATCCTTCACCTTAAAAGAGATATCTTGACAATGCCCCATACCACTGGATGCCTAGAAATTTCATTGAAATGGAAGACCTATGAATTTTTGTTGGATATTTCCTGTCCTCTGACATGCAAATGACTTACCAATAGGTCTGGAGAAGTTGCTACTTCTTGTTCACCAAGTCTAACAAGCATAATGTCATCAGTGTAATGAACCAGTATGAATTTTTTGGAAAGGAAAGGTGATCAAGATGAAGTAGAATTCCACAAGAGAAACTGGCTGGCTTAAAGTAGAGACAGAAATTCTTTCTGACTTCTTTAGTCCTCAGTTCTGTTTTTCAAGACTTTCAACTGACTGGAAGAAGAGACTTCCCATATTGCTGAGTGCAATTTCCTTTGTTGATTGTGGATACAATCAACCATAGATTAATAAACTGATTATGGAAGAAAATCCATCTATGAAATACCCACATAGTAACAAGTAGGCCAGTGCTTGTTGGACCAAACAACTGGACACCATATTCTAGTCAAGTTGACTCATGAACTTAACCATCACATTGCCCAAAACAAAAAGACTAGAGGAAGGAGAATAGAGTGGATAAAGCTTTAGATAGAAGTGTATGCATCAGGTTATTTGTTAACTTATTGTGACAGTTTGAAGCTGGGTGGTCCCCAGAAAATCTTGTCCTTAGAGCTAAAACATCCCTGTGACTGTAAACCTCTTGTAGGTGGGACCTTTTGATTAAATTACTCCAATTAAGAGCCTTTGGTTAGATTGCATGACCCAGGGAAGGTCTTAATTCTCTAAGTGGAGTCTTTTATAAGCTGGAGAAACATACAGAGACACAGAGATAAAACTCCTAGAAGCTGAGAGAGAAAGCCCCAGAAGCTAGAAGCTGAAATCAATGGAACCCGGGAGAGAGAATTTCACAGAAGCAGAGATAAAGCCAGAGGCAGCCAGTAACTGAAAACAACTGAACCTGAAGGAGAAGGCAGAGACCAGCAAATGCCACCATTGTGCTCTGCCATGTACCTGATTGCACACACCTGCAGCTTGTGGAGAAAGCATCTCCTGACCATGACTTGATTTGAACATTTTTCTCAGCTTTGAAACTGTAAGCTTCTAAATTAATAAATCACCACTGTAAAAGCCAACCCATTTCTGGTATATTGCCTTGGTAGCCTTTAGCAAACCAAAACACTTATCTTTCTGGCAATTTTGAGATTGTGTCAGCTTTAATCTCACAAGTAGAATAGGGTCTGTGCCTTATTCTGAGCTTGCTTCTTGAATCAAATAAGTGGTGTTTAAGAGCATGTTCTAGTATTAAATGAAATCCAGGAAAGCTAAGTGTAGCCTCAAAGAATAACATTTTCCCTGGGAACAACATGTAGGAGAAAATGCAGGGGGAATTGAAGGGGTCATTACCCTGGGTGTTCAGGTAAGTCATAGAAACTGGAGATTTCATCCAAGTGCAAATTTCTCTCCAGACTATGTTTAAACTCCCTCTTAAAAATATATCCAAATAATCTAGTAAAATAATTGATTTAAGTTTGTCACAAACTACAAAAGCTTGGAAATAAGTTGATCATATTTCTTTTGTACTTGTATAAAATCTACTGAGCACCATGTTTTAATTTTAACTATTGGCCCAATACTGATTATGAATACCTTTCCCTGCAGGTCATTTCCCTCAAAGACAAGCTTCAGAAAAGCCGTGTGTTAGTAAAAAAGCTGATTCACAGAAATGTTTTGAATTTCAAAACCTTTAAAATTCATACCCCAAGTTATAATAAGAGGTTTTGCAATAAACAGATTTTGAGGTTATATTCTCCATTGATAGAAACTGTTATCAAAGTCTTTTCAAATACATAAATATATTTAACGTACTCAGGTATATTTTAATAAAATGTATTCAAAGAACATATTTATATGGCTCCAAAGTTTAGGTATAAGCTCAGTCAAACCTAGTAATCTTAATTTATTCTACTGATTTTTAGCCAAGGAAAGATAAGAAGTGACATCAAGCCAATATTCAGAAAACTGTTTAAATATTTTGTTTAAAATAGCTAGATTTGCAAGGCATACCAACTTTATCAGAGGATCTGTCTTCAAAAATAGTTTCAAAAAGCAAACTGCTGCCCTTGCTAAAGAAATGCTTTGAAAAGAATAATATTTATGTAGTATGCACCACAGATATATTCTGTGATTCACTAGGCATAATGTGGGCACTCAAACACTTGCTGATTGTTTAATTTAACCAACATGACTAAAAATATCTTTTAGGAGGAGAGAAGATTCTTTCTTTTTAAAAAGGAGAATTGAAAATTGCCCATCAAAGTTTGACATTAAAGAAAATAAAATCAGAACTCTAGGATATTACATATTTATGCTCAAAAACTAATTCTGTTATGTTCATTATAAAGCATTTAGAGGAGATGAATATCATTTCTTTTTCTTTTTTTAAGTGAAAATATCCCTTGACTAATTACAAACTGTTGAGCTAATTGCATATTCAGTCTAAGAAAACTGTGAGGTAAAATGTTTCTTTCCTTCTTTAAATGAAAGCACAAAGGGAAGCAAATAACAAGGAAGTGTAAATTACTTTTTCATGTAGCCTGAGGAAAAGAAGCCTGAATTAAAATTGTGGCCTGTTCTGGTAGATTGAATTATGAATCCCAATTTAGACATGTTCTTAATCTTAATCTGCATTCCTGTGGGTGTGAACCCATTGTAAATAGGATCTCTTGGAGATGTTATTTTTTAGTTAAGGTATGGCCCAACTGAATGAGTTTGGGTTGTAATCTGGATTTCTGGAGGCCTTATAAAGAAGAAGCTGGAAGCCAGAGAGAAAAAGCCATGGGGAGGAGTCAGAAGTCAACGGAACCAGAGGAGAAAGGAGAGGACGAGCCACGTAAAGTGAAGCAGGGATAAAGCCAAAGAACTGTAAGAAAAGGAACTATAAGAATCACCACAGCCAGCACCAGAATGTTACGGAGTTTGGGGAGAAAACATTGCCGCGTTGACACCTCGATTCTCGACTTCTCTAACCTCAAAAGTGTGAGCCAATAAACTTTTATTGTTTATGCCAACCCATTGTGCAGGGCACTTGTTATAGTGGCCTTGCAAACGGAGACACCAGCAGATGTGAAGAAACTAGCAGACAGAAAGCTGGTAGGGAGGAAACAGAGGAAGAATACTGGGGCCAAGCTCAAGCTCAAATCTAGGAGTTATTCTTCTTTCTTTTTTCCTTTATGTCTTCTCAACCTCAAAATCCAAACAAGTATCATCAAATATTGCTCCAAAATATACCCCCAAAATGCCCACTTCTCTTCAGCTCCATTTACAAGCCCCAATGTCATGACCATTTTCTTCTTTGACTATTAAAAAAAAAACAACTGCTAAGTTGTCTCCTTCTCTAAGTCTTGCCCCTTCCAATCCTCTCTGTATACTGACAGACCTGAGTGATATTTGAAAACATATATCATTTCACTCACCTGCATAAATACCCCCAGTGGCTTTCCATTGTGTTTAAAATACAATCTAAACTTTTCATGCATATAAATCCCTACCTGCTCTGATGCCTACCTAACTCCTTGACTGAAAACCACATTAAAAGAACAATAGTCATCAAACTGTTTCTCAGATATGTTAAACACTTTCCAAAAGTTGGTGTCTTTGCATGGGATTTTGCTGTACATCAAATGCTCTTTTTCTGGATCTTCAAAAGGCAGTTTTCTTCTTGACATTGAATCAAAGTTTACCTCTTTAGTAGGGCTTTGCCTTACCAGCCTATCTTAAGTAACCACCTTGAAAGTGTGTGTACACAGTTTGTATGTAATACACACAGTTTGTGTTTTCTGTTTAGCATGTCACACTAGATTAATTACCTTTGGGTGTTTTGTTCTTTGGCTAATCCCAATAGAATGCAAGCTCCACAATAATAAATAGTGAAGAATAAACAAATGTTGAATGAATGAATAGAGGAAGAATTGAGTGAATGTTTGCTTTGTTATTCCTATCAGTCTTTAAATCTTTTGAAGCCTAGACTGTGATATTTGCTGCATCAACAAGTAAAATATTTGAATGTATTGTCAATCAAATATTTTCAATTGAATTAATACCACCTTTGTTTGATTATTGGGGAAGGAATTTCAGTGCAGTAGTGGTTGCTCATACCATGTAACAGGTGTGTTGTTTCCAATTTTATCCCATCTGCTGCTGGATTGAGAACAGGTATGTCATTTCAGATATTTTTACAGTTACAAATTTATTAGTAAATTAAATACAATTGGATGAATGTGTTGTAGTAATGTAAACATTGTTTTTATATTAAATGACATGTGAATATATCTACAGTGATTTAGGAGCATTGTGAGTCATTTCATTGGAGTTCTGCTTTATTGAATGAGATCCAGCAGTTTATAGGCACTATCCCAAGACTAATCAAGAAATGTGGAAGGAATTAGAATTATTGTTTGGCAAAAATGGCATAGAATTTTCGAGCCAGAAGAGATCTTAGAGATCATTAAAATCCATGATTTATTTCTTATATCAACAAAATGAGGGTGAGAAAACTTTACTGGCTTGCCCAATTTCTTACAAATATGATGAGTTATCTCTTACCAATCTTGATTGTAATGCTTCTAAAAATGCTGGTGGCAAATTCAAGATTAGAAAAAAAATGAGTAAAGAAAAAAAATAGAGAGCTAGATAAAAAAATCTGCTTATATCAGTTTATAAGGTCTTAAAAATTAATTGATGTGTAGTGTTAAACAGTCACCCCAGTAGTTACCCATTCTTAATCATTATGTCCTTTATCTATTCACAGAACATCACGACCTTCTGGGGCAGATGCCAGCACACGTTTTCAGTTAAAATCTGTACCAATTTCTAAAATTTGCAAATCGGCCCTAATTAGCTTGAGAATTAGTGACTTTTGGAATTATATGTCCCCTTTCTTTCATTGTTTTTGTGATTATTTGTCCCTGATCTGAGTAAATTTTATATATATTCCCTTGATGTTTTAAAAATATATTAATTTATGGAAGTGTATATTTATATTTAAGCATATATTTTTTTCTGATCTCTCCTTTTGAAATCTCAAAGATATACTCAATGGTCAAGGGACCATTAGCTATCACTGTGGTTTCCTTGTAAGGAAACTAGAGAAAATCATTGTAAAAAGAGCAGATATTTCATCATACCTGGGCTCCTCCCTTCTCTCCTTCCCTCCTGTTTTAGTTTCCTAGGCTGCTTAAAGCAAACACCATGAAGTGGGTTGGCTTAAACAAAAGTAATTTACTAGCTTACAGTTTGAAGCTGAGAAATTGTCTAAATCAAGGCATCATCAAGGTGATGCTCTCTTCCTGAAGACTGGCTGCCAGTGTTCCTTGGGTCCTCTGCCAAATGGCAAGGCACATAGAGGCACCTGCTGGTCTCTCCCTTCTCTTCCAGGTTTTGTTGATTTCAGCTTCTTGCTTCTGTGGCTTTTCCCCCTGTCTCTGTATTCAGTATGTTTATAAAGGACTCCAATAATAGGATTAAGTTCCATCCTGAATGAGGTGGGTCACATCTTAACTGAAATAGCCTCATCAAAAGATCCTACTTACAATGGGTTTACACCCACAGGAATGGATTAGATTTAAGAACATGTTTTTTTCTGGAGTATATATAGCTTCAAACTATCACAACTTTTTCTCTTCCTCCCATCTCTCCCTCCTCTCCCTCCTTCCCTCTTTCCCTCCATATTGCTTTTAGTCTTGAAATTGTAGAACCAGAAAAGCCAAAACGGAGCTTTGCACCCTTCGGTTAACTCCTTCATATTACAGCTGAGAAAGCAGGTCCAGAGAAGTTCAATGACTTGCTTTAAGTTACAGTGGGGTTGGTCATGCCAGAGAGGAACCTGTGGCTAACTATTCTGACCTCCAGACCTATATTTATCACAACACTCTTACCTTCCTGCTCTGATGTACTTGGGGATAAAAGACACAAAGAATCAGTGCCATCAGCTACTTGCTACACATCATTGTGGTGTCCTGAGATAGTAGGGTTGGGTTAAATCATAGCCTCATTATCTTTTCTGCAGTTTTGATTTACAAAAAAATTGTAAACTCAAAATAAATTCCTATTAATTTTGGGGAAAAAGTCCTTACATAATATACATTAAGTACACAAAATATAATAAGTATTTGAAATAGTTTGGTCACTACTTGATGTTGCTACTATTTACATTCATTTTTTTCTTTAATTTTATAGACTGGCATCTTTAAGTTACCTAAGTTACCCCAAGCACACATTTACAGATCATTAACTTATGGGCAGGGAGTTTCAAAGGAAAATATTAATTAGAATCTATTGCTAATTGTCTTAGTTTGTCAAAAGGCTGCCAATGCAAACTACCAGAAATGGGTTGGCTTTTATAATGAGGATTTTATCTGGGGCAAATCCTACAGTCCCAAACCATTAAATGTCCACGTCAAGACACCATCAGAGATGCTTTCTCGCCAAAGTCAGCTCCTGGTGATCCTGGCAAATGCCAGGGTTCATTTCCTCAGCTTTGAGCTGCTCCTTGGGCCCAGCCCAGCCCTTTGGGGGTCTCTTTTCTTGCCTCTGTGCTCTGCTGGTTCCAGACTCCAGACCTCTCTCAGTCTCTTGGGGCTTCTCTGCTTTTCTGCAGCTGTAGGTGAACCTGGAGTCCTCTCTCTCACATGGCCAGGCCAAATGGCAGAGCTCCCTTTTCCTGTGAGTCTCTTCCTCTGTGCTTCTGTTTATATCAGGCCCAGCAAGAAGGTGGAACCCCAACCTGTGTCATGCCTCACTGATGCAGTCCAGTCAAAAGGGCCCCACACCCACAGGAATGGATTAGTTCAAAATGATAATTTCTTTTTTGGATTCACCAAATTTAAGCTGTCACACTAATTTTTGTTCAAAAATATCAGGTAAAGTATGCTCAAATTATTTTCCAGAATAAGGATAGGGTTTTATTTAAATGAAAGTTTTAAACAACACATCTATTAAAGAAGGTGAAATATATGCAATCTGATGGCACTTACATTCAATTCTTTTGTGTAAACCATGAATTGTGTTTACAATGCTTTGCTACAATTACATTTTTAGGAAAAAAGGTATAATTCTTTAAAAAGGAAAAAGACTATCAAAAGCAAGAAAATGTTGAAAAATTACATTAGGACTATAGTAGAGAACGAACCCTTTCTAGATGGATAATGTACCAATCATGAAAAATAGGAAAATAAATAGAATGTTTTATGAAAATAATTTTTATTAGAAAGAAGTTATTATAGGATATAAAATTTAATAGAGTGAAGGAAAAGATATGCAATAGCACATTTTAGACTTTTCTTTTCCTTGTGATTTCTTTCAGGAGAATGTCTAGACAATTGTGATTAATAGGAATGGGTCCTGAGCAAGAAGGTAATATTATTGGTGATACCAATTAACACAGTCCATAGTTAAAAGCAGGATAAGGACTTTTTCAAACTATCAATAACATTTTCCTGAAGCTGTGGATGATTAAGGGGTCTCAAAGTGCTTAATGTCTGTTAACATTATATATAGAAGAAAGCAAATGATGTTCTGAGAGTAGAAACAGAAACATAAATTAAGAAATGACTGGTAACAAGTAATGTTAGTGACATTGAGAATTGAGATTTTTGTATTTCCTTAGATCTTCTTCTATAATGTGTTTTGGTATATAAAAGTGTTAATTAGGAACCTTAATAATTTACCTTTATTATTTTAAAAGTACAATGTATTTCATAGAAAACAAAGTAGATATTGTACTGTGAATTTTAGTCAGATATGGTGGTAAACATTTAAAAGTTGATTCTCCAGGAAGAAAAAATCTCTGGGCACTTGCTGATATCCAAGGTGCAAATACTCCCAAGGCATGCCCAGTTTTAGACTACCAACATTGCCTCTGAATACAGATTTGGAAAAAGATGCACACTGCACAGTTGGCTCTCAAGAGCAGGGGCTACTTATTTTAGCTTATTCTTCACACTTTTCTATACCTGGAATATCTTACTATCAGGTCTATGCACAAAAACCTAGTACACCTAGTATTATTTCAGCACTATTTTGTGAATTACATTTTGCTTAGCATGAAATAGTCTGTATCTATAGCACTAGTTTTTATTTCATAAATTTATTAAGACAGCACATTTTTCAGATGACTGAGGTGCAGAATGGCCTCTTAAAATTCTGATATAAAATATTAATTTACTTGAGAAAATGTTAGGATCAGATTTCTTCTTGCATAGGCAGAAATCTGATATACAGTAAGGAAGTGAAAAGCATATTTTTGGTGGAATTGGCTTTATATGGATGCTCTCTTTCTACCCACCTCTTCAATATTAGTATTTCCAGACTCTGTGTTTGAACCTTCTATCACCCTTCTACATACCCAGATCCTCAGAACCAAATTTGTGACCTGTTTTTTAAATTACTTATTGATTGATTGATTGATATATTTTTGAGGTACCAGGGACTGGGAATTGAACTTGGGACATTGTATGTGGGAAGCCAGTGCTCAACCACTGAGCCACATTGGCTTCCTTGAGTTGGTTTTTCATTTGTTTTCCTTGTTGTTTACTTTTGTTTTTTCAGAAAGCAATGGGAACCAAACCTGGGACTTCCCATGTGGGAGGCAGGAGTTCAACCACTTGAGCCACATCTGCTCGCCTGTGACCTGGTTTTAATAGCTCCATAGAATTCTGTGGTGTGGATATGTTCCACTTTTCTCCTCACCCTTACTTCTGTGTCTACTTATCTTTTTCTTAGCCCTCATTTTTCAATATATTGTTTTCTATGCTCTCTTTTATGTATTGTGCTCAATGTATCCTAAAATTCTTTTGTAAAATAAGCCAGGGGCATGCATGCATGAATGCATGAATAAGTTAAAAATCTTCTACATATATGCAAATGGTACCCACATCTACCTCACTAAGCCAAATTCCTATACTGATTTCCAGAACTATTAATCTTAGTGCCTAATGACTTCTATTCCTAGATCCCTAAAAGGAAGATTAAAGTACAAATGCCCAAAAATTTAATTTATCTTTGCTTCCACACCCATCCTTTCCCCCTTCCCCCAAAAGACAGCCTTTTCTTCTGCATTCCCTAATTCAGTGAATGGAATCACCACCCAATCAGTCAACCAAGTAAAAAACCAGGGCACCCACCTTTAGTATTTCTTCCTCCTCGTCAAACAATTGGTCAACGCATTGTTTTTTGTTTACCTGCATGTTTTTTACCTTTTAATATTCAAGTCATTTCCATCTCTCATTATCTATGTGGTGTAGATTAATAGATAGGAACTCGTGTTTTATACTCAGATGGAACCAACTTTGAAAAACAGAAGGAAATGCTATCAAACCTGCATATGAGTAGATGGGAATATTATTGGGTAAATTAACTGATTTAAGCCCCAGTTTCCTCCTCTGCAAAATGTAGATAATAAAAGTATTTATATAATAATGTAATTTTGAGGATCATTTATCAAAAATTTACAAGTAAGGCACACAGTACACTGTGAAGGACACTAGTAATGGTTCAAAGAACCCAAAGTGACTTCTTTGTAAGTCGGTCACTGTACTAGGTACTAGAAACACATTATGAATAATACAGACCTTAGCGACTGTCCGTGCAAAGTTTATGCTCTTCTATTGCTTAAGCTTCTCTTTTCTCAATAGTTATCTTTCCACTTGGGAAAATTGAAATCAGGACAATAGTTGATATGAAAAGCTAGAAAATGTCTCCATTTCATTTCTGCAAAATGATACCACGAGAATTGGCCTAATTTATTTATAACAAATGTGGTTATTAATGAGTTAGGTTTATTCTTCAATTGAAACATACGTTCTCTTCAAGACTAGAACCATTCCATTTGTTTCTTATTTTCTTCAGCACACTGTAACTATCCTGAAGTACTGTGTCTTCAATTATTGTGCTTTGTACCCGAGACAGACTGTAAGGAAGTAGGCACCATCAGGACAAAGCAAAACAGGGAAGAATGTCTTTGAATTCAAATTTCAATCACATTGTTGTTTTAATCATGAGATTAAAGATGTGGACAAATACCCGTTAATGTGGGCCTGGAGATAGCGAGAAGGGGTGTTTTGCAGATGTTTAAAAGTTACTGAGAACTACAAGGGTATATACCAGGAAACTGTGGCTATTATCTATGTGAATGCCTCTACAACAGCATTACCCAGACATATGGAACAGGTTTTTCTCTTCCCAGAAAGAAATTAAAATTTAAGGAGAGGAAGTAGAACAAGCAGACAGAAAATTCATTTATTATGTGGCTCTTGTGGACCATATTGCTCATTGTATGGCACTGGGCAAACCCCTATGCAAAACTGATTTTCATAACTAAACACTCAACCATATGCTTAAAGCATTTAAAATTTCCCCAGAGTTTCACCCTCTGAAGTGCAACTGAAGTCTCTTTAGTTAGACTAAAGTGATTTAATATAACTTTAAACAAACTTCAAACCTTTTTAAGAGCCCAACTATCCACAAAAGAGTTCAGATTACACTCTAAGTCTGAAATCGGCAGAGATTACTATTATACTCCAAAGTCTTTTATACCACCTAGCACCTTACAGGAGAATTCTGGCTCCATTTATAGATTAGAATATGAGGGCGAGAAAGCCTTTTTAAATAGAGCATCTTTTGTTTCTAAACAGAGAAAAAAACAACACTGGATTGATTATTTTTCATGGGAGACTCAACAGCAGCACATTATCTCTAGGAAACATTGATACATTAAAGAAAAAAAAAAAGGTGAGTGAAATGCCAAGAAGATAAGTATTATAATGCTTCACACTAAAAGAAACAAAAAGACATTTAGTGCTCCGTTATGTTCTCTGAAAG
>JAQZBX010033780.1:0-25256 GCA_029593785.1 Cabassous unicinctus
TTGTTATTTGTTTTGGAGTTTCCCTGTTTATAGGAGTTTGAATGCCCTCTCTATTTCCCAGGAGACAGACCTCCCTCTCCCAAGTGTTTCAAGCAAGCAAGCCTTTGCTCCACACTGTCGCCTTTATTATTTCTTACACTCCTTTAGTTGTCAAGCTGCTTTCACCCAGAGGACAAATTCTGGGAAGAGGGGAGCACACTGGGAGAGGATTTTCCCAAGTCAGTCTTTCCCAGATGAACAGGACCAGGAAGGGGGTGCAGACAGGTTCCAAACTACCCTGGGATGGGGTCAGAAAGGGCTCCAGAAGCTTTTTCCATGGCTCCCCAAAGGTGAGCTTTCTTAAACCACCCAAAAAATGGCACCCTGTGTCCTGCAGCCCTGAGGAAGCATTGCATCATCCTCCACAGCAGCCTTTCTAGGGTTGCAGATATGACCCCACTCAGAGCCCAGCCCCCAGTAATCCACTAATGGAAATAATTCACTAATGGAAAGCTGAGATCAGCGATCAGCAGCGTCCACACTGGTCTTGGGTAAGAGGGCTTTTATGTACCTTTTCTGTTACCAGAGAGTTAGCCAGGGGCTGCACCCCTCGGCTGCCTGCTGTGAGAGTGGGGCTGGGCATCTGCAGCCCTCACGTGCAGAGAGCAATTTACTGCTCTTTACCATCATTCACCAGCCTCTTCCTCCTGCTCTTCCCTGGATTCTCCACAGTGTTCTATGGGCCTCTGGAGTTTCCAAATCATTGTTTCATCAGTTCCTGCCTGTTTAATAGCTTTTTTGGTGGAAAGGCTGAATCTTGAAGCTCCTTACTCTGCCATTTTCCCACTATTCTAACATTTTTATCACTGCGTAGTTACCTATTGAGTGTTTATAGCTCTATTTATATATCCTACTTTGATAGACTTTTAGATTGTTTCCAGCTTATTATTATTGTTATTTTATTAATATTGAAACAGTCAAATTGCTGTATATATTTTACATATGCAAGAGAATTTCTCCAGGCCAGTGATTCCTAAAATGCAATCCACAAATTTCTGGGAGAATCCAAGAGCTTTTCAGAGGGTCTGTGCGGTCAAAATTAGTTTCACAATAGTGCTAAAAGGTTATTTGCCATTTTCACTGAATTGAAATTTGCATTAATGATGCAAAACCAATGGTGTGTAAAACTGCTGGCTCTTTAGCACAAATCACTGCTGTTGTACTTTACTTTAGTAATCATTTTATTCTTCACAACCACACATTTGCTGTAAAGGGGGGAAAAGTCAGTTTCACTTAATGATATCCTTGATGAAGCAATAATATTTTAAATTTTATGAAATATTGACTCTTGAGTACAGAATACCTTTTTGCTATTTTCGCATGGGAAGCATACAAAGAGAACTTCTACTGCATATCTAGGTATGATGTTTGTCCCCAGTTTGTTTATCTTGATTAGAAATTAGCAATCCCCATCCACTGTTTTATCAAGTATATGAAACAGGTGATTAGCTGTATACTTCCCCTATTTTTTAGCCATATTCTTGTCATTTGGAGCCATTCTTTATTAGACAAATAACTGTCCCAAGTGTATCCAGTCAGAAGAAATTGTTTTAGTGAGTTGACATAATTGAACAGATTATGGAGGTTAGGTCCATAGATTCAACTCTTCTACCAAAGCTGCAATTTTAGAGGAAAAATCCAATTCTGAGACCCTATCTCTTTATTTCCAGAGTACCTCTTTTTGCAAGATCAGAAAAATTAAGCTCAGTATCTCCCAATTTAGCAAATGATTTCTGGGCTAAAATATGTTTCTATGTTTGGCTTACATTATAGATTCCCTCTTTTCCTTAAATTTTAGCTGAATAATGATAAGTTATTATCATATAAATAGCATAAACTTCCATAGATTGATATATAATTACATTTAAAAATGTATTGGTATATTCATTCATTTCTATTTTGTGCTATATTTATACCATAACTAAAATTATAAAATATTTTTAAATGTTATCTAGCATGTTTTCTTATTTCAATGGGGTAGTCTGACCAGGTATGTAGTCCTAAATATGGCTAGAAATAAAGGTCCCACAAAGGGTTTTAATCAGCCAGAATGTGATCATATTTGCATTATTAAGAGATAATTCTGGTTACCAGGTGGAGAATAAATTAGAGAAACTAAAGTGAATATGAGGAAACATGTTAAGAATTATTTGCAGTTGTCTTGGTGTCAGGTGGTGCTGGCAAATGAAATGCTACATAAAATAATTTGGCATGGAGATAACTTGAGACAGGATTTTGCTTTCCATGTCTGGTAACCATTATCCATAGATTCATCAGGTAGGAGAAAAAGACAAGTTGTTGAGAGAAACTCTTCTGGTCCCACATGATATTAACAATTAGGATTTTGGCAACTATTGAAAGACAGTTCTCCATAGGTCTCTCATATTTCCGCACATCTTATAGCAGATTTGTGTTCCAGACTACCTTTTCAAGATATTTTTTACCAAACAGCCTTGAAGATAGAGATAGGGTGTCTCTCTAGAGTAGAGGCAGATTTGTTTGCTGGCCAAGATAATATCTCCCTTGAGGACAAAGGTTGGGAAGGTTTGTTAGAAACCCCTTTAAAAGATAGGGGTTACCTAGACATAGGGTTCCTCGGCTGTGATTCTAACCACTGCTTGCCCAGCATCTACCTGGGTAGCTCCATGTTATCCCCACAGGCAAGGGGGGGCTGATGCAAACAGGAAGCTCATGCTGCCGCTGACCTATGAGTAATAAAGCCCATTGTCTCTGACCCAGGAGTCATGTGTCTTCTGCCAGCACACAGGCTAACTTCTTAGTTTGAAAGTAGTATAAAATTTCAAACCCTTTATAGTTCTTGGAAATATATGTGTGTGTGTGTGTGTGTGTGTGTGTGTACATATATATGTTTCCTTTTACTACCTCATTATGGAAGTGGAGCACTCAGTTAGCACACAAGCCACATCAGGAGATTGGAATATTCCTCCATGAGTTGCTAGTATACAACACTGGATTTTAAACATTGCTCTATTCATGGAAAAGAAATGGTCACACTCCCCTTTGCCCAGCTCAGCAGTAGGCAAGAGGAAAGAAATAGAAAACCAAGAGGTAGAAAGAGAGAAAGAAGATGATAGAGTTCTCACTCATTGCTATTGGACTGCAATTAGCCATAAGTCCTACATAGGCTCAAAGGACAGGCTTTGAATTAGACCATATCTAATTTGACCTAAAAATATATTGGATCAGGGTAGAATAAAATAAGTCACATTGCTATCACTTATTAGAAAAATTAAGTGATCTCTAGTCTCTATTTGTAAATGCATTACCTCAGGGACTCTACAGTTTTTGTCATTTGTAATAGCTTGAGCTCAAGTGATGCCCGTGGAGATGGGTGGGCATAAACCTGCATTATCTTTTCTATCTATTCTTAATTGTTCTTAAGTAAGTTAACATGCTTTCTTTAATGTTACTCTTTGGTGGCAGATGGTATGAAAGGAGAGGTTGAACAGATTCAAAAGAATAATAGAATATCAAGGTACATATATCATTTTAAAAACCAATCTATATGATTAATCTGTTCATTTGCATAAGAGCATGAAAGTACCTATATATGAGACTATGCTTATTTTAAGGTTTTACAGATTAATTTTAGTTAAGAAACTGGAAACTCTCACATCACTTAGCAAAATACTCTCAGTTTTAATTTGGGACATTTTGCATGACTTGATAAGAAAAGTTAATCTATTTACAAGTGTTGCTTTTTCAGTTTTATTTCACTTGTGTTTTCCCCTGAAAATGTGATAATAACTGCATTCTAATTCTTAGTGATAAAATTCTTAGTGTCATGGTTTTAATTATTTTTAATTCTTCAAACTGTTTCTCTATCTACTTCCTTCTCAATGAAAAATACCTGCGCCACCGTGGTCATGAGGAAATAAATGACGGAGGAGTAGGAATTTGCTTTGGTGTTCGTTATGGAACCCACATAAGTTTCCCTTTTTGGAAGCCACATTAGTGTGAAGATCAACACAGCACATTAAATTGGCTGTCCCATCATCATCATCGAGTTCATGAAAGAGCTACCCATGCCTGATGGGACAAATACTAACAAAAGCTAATCTGAGCCCAATTATGATCCAGTGAATAAGGGTTTCCACTTATTACTAGATTATAAGCCTGATGAACCTAGTCTGTGATGCACTATTGAAACAAACGGATACTTCCAATGTATTCATCAAGCATTAAATGCAAGGCACTTAGAATGAAGAAAATTCAACACTTGCCTGATGTGTTAAGAGACAAATATTGCTCTTGAGAGAATGGGACTTGAGAAGTTGTTCAGTGCTAATACACAGAGCCTAACTCTCCACTGAAACATATCAGCTAGCTAGCCATGCTTTTTTCATGTGCATATGCCCTGTGTTCTTACCTAATACCTTAGGCAATAAGTCTTGGTTCATTTCTTTTTAAGCTTTTTCATCTTTAATCTTTTAACCCCCCTTGTTAGATTTTGCAACAAAACTTAGCAAAATGAGAAACAAATGAATCGTTTTATTCAGTTTATGGTAATGAATCCAAGGTAAACTTTACCTTTCATTGCCCCATTTTGCCTTTTCAGACCACATACAAATGCAAATACTGAAAGCAATTAAAAACTCCCTTACTCTCACAGCATTTTAGTACAGAAATTTAGGACAAAAAGTCCCCACTCAGTCCATTCAGTCCCATCCCACACCTTTCCTAATTGGCATAGGAAGTACACAAAACAACCTTGACAATTTCTGTTCCTTATTTCTCAAGGCAACTTAATGTATAACTGAAGCAGGCTAGTAAAATAGTGAATCAATAGATGGATCTGGAACCTGGTAAGAAGTCCATGTGGACATCGATACCCCCAAGATGGCTGCTGGAAACCCTTGTGAGATTCTGCCAATCAGTACAAGATTTCCTCCGGAAGCCAGGAAAAGCCCCGGATATTCTCCAGGGACCTTATCATTGGGCCCACCTGGGGGATTGATGGATGGGGTAATCAATCAAAGCAGCAAACAGCTGGAACTCCTCCCATGCCATTAGCAAAGGGGCGGAATAATTGATGGTTTAAAAAGCAAGTGCAAAGGCCAAATCTCTCTCTCTGTCCCTCTCTTGCCTTTGGACTCCTGTTCTGGCCTTCTTTGCCCCCATGTGGATCAACACACAAGTAAAACCTGGGCATTTATAATCTACAATGGGAAATTGTAGTCTATAAATCAGCCCCCTTTATCACGCTTCAGCCCCTTCCTCTCTACCTGGGACCCATGATCTGCTATTTTCTCCCATTTCACTTCCCTTACTGCCTTAATAAATTACTGGCCTAATCAACTTGATGTGCTCTTAAAATTCATTTCTTGTAGTTTAGTCAAGAACCTAGACAAAATCCGGTTACATAACTTTTAAAAATCCCTTATACAACCAGCCATAGGTCTCTCAAATTCAAATGTTGATAATATATTGGCCTAGAGTTAGATATTCTTTTTTACTTAAATTTTAATATCTAACTCTTATTTTAGAGTGAGAGTGAGGGCAGACAAAATATCCAAAGAAGATTTTACTTTGGAAGGGAGACTGTTGACTCTCCTGAGAGGACTTGGGCATAAGGCCAAGACAAGGATATACTGGACAAGAGAGGATGTTCTGAGGTATTTCCAGTGTGAATAAAGTAGTCTCACAATGTAATATGTTGTAAAAAAAATTGTTGCCATGAATTACTGAGCTTTCCTTATTGCTTTTACGTATTTTTATGTTGTCTATTTGTTCCATGACTCAAAAGTTCATCCATCCATTGTCACTTAATCCTTTACAGACTGTGATCTACCACATCTGTCTCTAGTTTATTCCCATCCTATCCACTTTGCACACAGTTACTGTTCATATTTTATCAATTCTCTTCAGGACATTTACTGATATTCCTTGACTGA
This sequence comes from Cabassous unicinctus, assembly GCA_029593785.1. Taxonomy (NCBI): domain Eukaryota; kingdom Metazoa; phylum Chordata; class Mammalia; order Cingulata; family Chlamyphoridae; genus Cabassous; species Cabassous unicinctus. The sequence goes on from JAQZBX010033780.1 coordinate 5,955, forward strand.
TACCTATGGCATAGGTCTCAGTTTCAGTCTCTTGACAAGAAGACCATTCTCTCCCCTTCTAGTCAGCTCACTGAAATCCTCTGAGTCAGACTGGACTCCTCACCAGTCTTTAAAGATATTGTAGCCACGTCACCGTTTTCTCTTTACTAAAATTCCAATTTTCTCTCAGTTTCTATTTATTGGTACAGCAGTAGTTCATTCCTTTGCATGTGCTTTCATTTTGGCCTAATGTGACCTATTCTTCACCTCACATTCTGAAATTGTGCTTCTAAAGGGCACCACTTCTTTGCAACCCTCCTGGCAGCAGTGATCTCTTTCTCCGTAGAATGTAACCACTTTGAGAACAGGAGCACACCCACCCTCATTTCTGCTCTCTCCTGTAGAATAATACATGTTCATTTAATTATGATCTCTCTGTGGCCGAGTTAGATTAGTGTTTGGGCAAAGTATACAGTAATTATTTCTTGTGTGGACTCAATTTTTCTCATTCCAAGTTAAAAGGAATAATTTTAGGTATGAACATTGTCTCCTATGGTCTGATGAGCATGTGTATTAGCTCTATCTGTATGCAGAGCAGGTGCACATGCTAACCAGTGCATTGACTAACTAGTTTCTGATTTTAAATGAAGGTTTTGAATTTGTGGACTATTTACTTCAATATCATTCTAAACTAATCAAATATTCATGTGTTACCTGAGTCTTCTTCAGTAATTTCATCGATTACAAGTTTGCAATGAAACATACAGTCCCCATTGGGTGCAGTCACATTTTTCTTGAGGAGTTTGACTGCAAATTTCAACAAAGCATTTGACCTTCCATGTCACAAAAGATTATCAGTTTCATTATGAATAATTTTGAAAATGTTTAACAGCTGTGAATTGAAAGCATTATCTATTATTTGTTTAAATTACATTACAAGAGCTTCCTTGGCATACAGCAGCATCGAATCTATTAGGAAAATGGATGGAGAAATTCAATAGAAGCTTTTCAGTGCACATTCCATTATTAAAGCATTTGCCATAAATACTAGAGCTTTGTGACTCTTTGTGCCTGTCACATTGCCTTGTAAGTAAAGATCTTTTATTTAAATGCATTTGTTTTAATTTTTACAAATAGGTATTTAGAATAATGGAACAAACTTGTGGTACTGAAAATGTAATTGAAGATATTGCCTATACTATATGGTGTCTAATGGATTGTGCTGTCATTAGAAAAATAAATAAATTTGCATTGACTTCTTGGGAAACCACTAATTTCTAACTCTCTGTAATTCAGTGTTTAAAAATATGTTTACAGGGCTTACTTCACTGAGAACACTTTAAATTGGTCTGAAATTAAGTAGACACTCAACGAATATATGTTAAATGATTGACTGTTTTAAACCCTGATATACTAAATATTTTATATTGAAAGCGAGAAATATTTATATTACTAATTCTTTTTAAATCCTTTTTTTTTTATGTTTTCTTTCTGCATTCAAAAAGGAAATATAAGTCTTGGGTAAATATTAGTTTAAAAGTTCCAGAACAGGTTCTATTTTAGCACAACACTCAGAACTGACAGAATTTCAGTGAGAGGTTAAGTTCACTTTTGTTTATAAGGACTTACTGTTTGTTGGTCAGTAAAATTTCAGTTATTACCATTCTCCTAGACACCAGCAGTCACCCACCAAGAGAGACAGTAGGACTTTAATATATATCATGCTTTCCACAAAAGTAACTGTTAATAACAACTCTAATACTGTCTTTTTTGTTGTTATTGTCCAGGGCATTTCCTAGAGGTATCTACCATTGTGGAAAATTTTATCACTGGTAAAGTTAATTATAGCATTAGAATTGTCAATTAAATACAATGAACAAATATCAGCTGGCATTTGTGATTGCTGAACTCAGAGATGCTGCATATGTGTGTGCATCTGACTACTTCACCGTCTTTTCTAGAATAGTAATGCCAAGCATTTATATATTAAAATACAAATTATTTTATTTTAACTTTATTTCCTTCTATTTCTCTTCTATATTGCAGTTAAGGCATTGTATCGATTTTGTAAGAGCCATGGAAGCTATATTGTTTATGATTTTCACTTTGAATACTAAAATAAAAAGGAGTGCTGTGTCTGATAAAGCTGAAAACCACTGGTCTAGAAGATTAAAAGAAGGTCATATTAGTCAGGTTTATTTCTTCAAACGGTTCCACATTCCCTCAAGGATCTAATTTACCAAACACATTGAATTTGCTGTAAGAAGTTAAGCATGATTCATATTACCATGGATACAATGAATATTGAATGAATAACAAATGAAAGCAGTGGCTCAAGGTTGCAGAAGGATGAATTATGTCCATGGAAATAAGGGTCTGTGAATATGAGGCAGTTATTAAGTGCATGAAAGTTTTAAAGTTCCAAAAAGTCAAACTGATACAGAGAAAATAAGTGTGAATTAGGGGGAGAAATGATGTAAGAAATCTTGAAAGAGTAGTGAGCTGGAATAGCAAAGATACATTTTTGGATATTTTTTTTCTTCCAGGTTTAGGAAAATCAGATTGCTGAGTCATTCTTCATGTCTATAACACCAGCAGGAAGAAACGATCCTCGGACTAAGAAAAAGAACTAGAAGTAACTTCCAGTCAATCGCATCATTCATATAAAGCCTATGAATCCAAAACCAGTGTAAGGAAGACCCTGATTATTTTCTTTTCATTAAAAATTCCAGGAAACAGAGCTTGGTCTTATTTTCTAGGAGTGACAGCAGATAATTTTTCTTTCCTTCTGGCTTTTGTTTGATGGAAAAGAGGAGGAAGAAAGTATTTTCTAGGGTATGCCTTTGTTTTTGGCTGGAGTTACAAAACAAGTAAAATAAAATGTGTCAGAGACACAGAAAAAGGTGCTGAAACTAAAGCTTTGATATGGATGCTATGCTGACTTCCAGATAAAGGAAAAAGCTCAGATTCCAACTGAGTGCTGATTTTGGAAGTAGAGTACTTTATGACTAATTGCCTTTCATTTATCAAAGAGGCAGAGTAGGACATATAAGCTGTCAGTAGAACATATAGCAGAAGCTTCAGAATGGCTTCAAAGCTAAAATTCTACCCAGTGTATCCAGGGACAAGAATAATAAGAATGGGCATTTCAAAGAGTGAGACTGTTTATACATTTTATTTTCCTTATATAACCTGCTGATATTATATAACTTGATTTGAGATAATATATTTATGCTAACAAATCTTGTTTTTTTGCATGTGTGTTAAGACACCTATAACACTTTGCTTTTAAATATTCCCAGTGATAGATATGTGTTCTTAGCCCAGCACAGGTAGAGAATTTCATAAGAGTTGAATGAATGAATGCAACAACAAATGAACACATAAAAATGAGCAACATTTAATTGCATAAAATACTTATTAAGTTGAAGTATCTATATACTTAAAGCATTTAAAGATGCACACTATGAATAAGTGGTATACATATTATTAAATAACTGAGCAAATAACAATCAATAATTCTACCAAAATCCTTGAAATAATCAATTATATATTTTCTCAGTGTAGAATATTTTTCTTTAAAGCAATAGATGAATAATATATTTATTACATTTTTAAGTTTTGAGGCATAATAATAAAATGAATACGTGTGAAGCCAGTCCTCAATTTCAGAACTAGAATTTACCAGTGTAGTTGTGTTGGCCTCTGATCTGTCTCTATTTCATCTTCTGTCTCTACCAGTTGATAAGAACTTCCCTGAATTTTATGTGTATCAAAATAGCTTTATCACTTGTGTATATATCCCTAAACAACATTATTTTTATTCATTTTTGAATGAGGAGGCTCTGAGGGCAAGGTGAAGAAAAACAGGTGTAATATGGGTGCATTTTCAGGATTTGGGAATTGTCCTGAATGACATTGCAATGACAGATGTAGGCCATTTTATATCTCCCCATAACCTGCAGAATTGTGTGGAGAAAGTGTAAACTACAATGTGAACTAAAGTCCATGCTCAGTGGCAATGCCCAAGATGCATTTATTAATTGCAATGAATGTGCCACATGAATGAAGGATGTTGTTTATGTGGGAGGGTATGGGAGGTGTGGGGAGCGGAGCATATGGGAATCCCTATATTTTTTGTGTAAAAAATATCTTTAAAAATAAATATTTAAAAAAAAAAGAAAACAAACAAAAGCCTTCTTTCCTTACATTATTTTAGACAGGAATTTCTAAAATGTTTTTGTTGATCTCCTCATGCAAACCTATATACTTAAAACACATTAACGATTAGCCCTACAAAAGATTAATAAGGTCTTTCTTTATGTTTCTAAGAATATATGTTGCTTCATTATTCATTCTACATCCTCAAATTCAGTATTTTCCCCTGAATTTTCACCTGATTTATAGACAGGTTGCCCTGTATAACCCTAATTATTTGTCTCTACAAATTGGAGTGAAACTATTGCTGGTGTCCAGAAATTAAAGCATATAGTCATAAGTCTTCATTTGTTTTAAACTGGAATTTCTGAAAACTTAGCCTAGATCACCACATCATGGAAATCCAGAATCAGGGATGCCAGGTATTGAGAAATCAGGTGTTTGTTAGGCTACACGTGACCATGTAGAATTTTTTGTGAAAATTACAAAAATAGACAGCATTAAATACATAGAAAAGTCAGTTTCTGTATAAGTTCCTAATCAATCATTTAGTTGTCTATATATATTCATGACTTTTATTCAAATGATGAGCTCAGTTATTCTCAACTAATAATTTCCTGATATGATGTCCCAGTGAAATTATACAAATTGAGTCAATTGAATTGAATTAAAAAGAATTGAATTGTACTCTCCAGGTATCCTATGTATTTTCTGACTGTTATTTTTTGGACAAATATTTCTTTCCTTCTCCATTTACAAACTACAAACTACCCCCATTATACCATTTCTGAGTTCAGAAAATTAGCCATTTTTCTCCACCCGAAAAGAAACAGCATTCAACATTTACTTGTTTAGTTACTGAAGCTTAAAGGTCTGCAAGATTGAGAAACCTTCCATTTCCCATTCGATTCTCATAATAGCATTGATCTAGAAAAGTAAAATGCCTGTCAAAGGTTCTGAGCATATAATAATTCCATATTTTATGTGATTTTTTTCTCTTGTTCATTATTTTCTGCCTCAAGAATTTGTATATTTTCCATGTGAGATATGACAAATGTCATCCCTAAATCTGAGTCTCTCAGGTTTTATTTTTTATAGCTCCTGGACTATCCTGCATGTGTTCAACTATGGTGGTATGATATTGAAGTGACAAGAAGAGAGTAGCAGTCATGCTAAAACAATAGAGAAAAGAGAAGTTAAATAAGATCAGGAACTAGAGAGGAGGCGGTAAAATGCTGGAGCATGAAATTTTCTAGCTTCACTTTTTATGTATCTTTAGCTTGGATCAAAGAACTACAGACGCACTAACTTTTCCTGTAATTCAAAACCATATGACAAAGAAAAATCTACAAGTGAACCCTGCAAGGCTGGTTCAGTTTCTCATTAATTCAAAAAAGAGTTCACTTATTTCTGCACAAAGCTGAAAAAGCCACATACCGTGTATCTCTTTGCAATGATATTACTTAAAAATTGGAGGAGACTCACCCCTCCGTCTCTGTTTTTCTGTATCCATCCTGTCCATCACATGTTACCACCATATCTAAACTTACTCAGAGATTGTGAAAATTCTCCTTTCAGAAAGGAAAACTGAATAAGGGGTGTATTTTTTTTTAAATTTAGTATTTATCATCAGAAATCTTTCTAATTCAAAAGGCAGGAGATTTCTCATGCCTTTGAGTTTAAAAGCTGGACAGCATTTCAACAAGTAGTTGAAAAGTCCTGGATGGATAGACAAGAACAAACAAAGTTCCTAGATTCTTGTTTTCCATAGAATGTTTTCTTAACACTCAAAGAAGAAAAAAGGATTCATCAAGAGACACTTTAGAAAAGCAAATGAATAAGCTCCTGCTTAAAAGTCCACGGCCAGAGGAATTTTCCCTGCACCATAGTACATTGCCCTGACTGCACTTTTGCCCCTCCACCACTTACCTGTAGGGGTGGAATAATTCATAAGCACAGTTTACATGATCTTAAAAATGGTCCTTGATCTGGACTTCTGTCCCCAGCCTTCCCATTTCCTTCACATAGTCTATGGGGAGCTGGGGGAGAGGTTATATATTAATGAGGCATGTTGGCCCAGGAGTTTGTAATCTCTTTTTAGTGAAAGGCATGTACTTAATTGTTTCCCTCAAGTGATGTGGTGTGTGAATGTTAAGCTTGGGTTAAATGATGCCATTAGCAAATGGCACTGACACAGCCATGTTTTACAATCCCTTATGTGGCCCTTAAGCCCAAGAGTCATCTATAGTGAAACAGTAAATAATACTTACATGATGTCTTTGAATAGGTCACAACATAGCAGAGAAAGACAAAAGAAGATGAGCTGTAACCTAGTTAACACCCAGAGATGCTCCTCAGCAAGGCTAATTCTTCTTGTCACAGACAAATAACAGTTTTCTTCTGTTGACACTTTCGTCTTCACTGTGAAAGGTTATGGGTTGCATTTTAGGAGTTGAAGAAGAGACATTCCTTGGAAGGAAATAATAGGTTAATGTATGTTGCATCCTGCATGCATTACTGCTTTAGCTGCCTTCTGCTGGCTCACACTTCATTGATTCCACTTGTACATTATACATGGTACTGACACTTGACTAAGGGTAATAGAGGATCGTGACCACAGCCAACCTGAAAGATCACATTGCCTTTTACGGATCAGCTACAAGACATAATTTTCAATTTTAATGGCATTTCTGAAGAAATTCATATGGTGTTTTCAAAATCCATTTTGGGCAGACTCTAATTTTAAAAATTATCTGCCAAAATGGGGGAAAAAATGCTTTCACACACTTATTTAATCAGAATTCTTATAAAATATTTCACATGGATAAAAGATTTATACATAAATATATATATACATCTTAATTTGCCAGTTTTGGTAAGAAAACTAGCATAACTGAAAACAGATGGTGATTTCATATTTTCCCAAAACTATTATTTTCCCTAGAGAAAGGAAATAAAGAGTAGATGGCACAATGAAATAGATGTCTTTTCTCCTGTTCACTAGGTTTTTCTAAATATAAAGCACCACATAAAATCAAGGCTCTACCTTACAGCTTATACTCAGCACTAATTACTATATAATAGTGTTAGACCTACTTAAAATATTTGTTTTTTATACACTAATATTGGGAAAGTCAATCCTTTCATATTAGTTCAACATTATTAAACCACTTTATCTATTTGAGACCAGTTAAAACAAAGAGCTCTTGGAGAATCATCTAAGATATAATGTTTCATATATTCAGAAATATATTTGTAATTTTCAAGTATAAATCACAGAATGGGTATTAAAAGAAGAAATTAAAATTCATCTTTCATCCAATATTAATATAGAGCTATAGATAATCTGGTACTTTTTATTAATATAGTTATTTTGATTAGCTCCATAGTATCTAATGTGAGCAGCATGATGTAGTAGAAAGAGTATAGACTCATGAGTCAGTTATGAGTTGGAATTCCAACATCAGATATTAGCTCTTTGGTAAAAAGCTGCATTAATGCTCAAAGCTTCTGTTTCATTATCTGTAAAAACATAAATACAGAAATATGATGACTACTAAATAGATATGGAATCCAAAAGATGCCACAATGTCTAGATTCAGCAACAACTCCAATAATGTAACTTTATTCCACATTCTTATAATTGCCTGGCCTCTTACAAGCCTTACCTTTCTACCATACAGTTCGATTGAAATAGTTTCCGGGTCTACTTATTCCCCCAAATATTACATATACGGTCTATTTTTTTTAAAGTACTATCCGTGACTAAATGATTAGGCACGGGAACAATTATATAATATGCACATAATGGAGAAGAAATCGCTATAATTTATACAGACCCACAGTAGGTATAATAGCATACCTAACTCTTTTTCAAATATATTTCCATATCAGATATACTTTTTCTCACTTGCATAAAGTTAGAAAATTTAGACTTATACAGTTAAAACTCATCACTGTTTACATTTAAGTATATATCCTTCCAGACTCATTCTTTCTTTGTATATTGGCATATATGTATTGTGCATGAACATGTGCTTGCATCCAGGTATCTACATAAATGAATGTACACTTTGAATCACATACAGAGAGTTTAGACAATTTTCTTGTAGACAAGCTGACCCCAGGTAGGAGAGTACCCATATTCTCTATTAGATATGTTTGGGAATTAGTATCAGTTTAGGGAAATTGAATATTTTTTAAAACTTCCTTTTTATGTAGCCATGAAAGTAATACAAGTAAGGTAATTAAAGTCCTGTCAAAGACAAGAGGCACCAGATAATTAAGGAGGTGATTTTATCCAGGATATTGCAATAGGGTGAGCATTCATTAAGAAGTGACATTTTAAAGAAAAGGGAGAGGGGTGACAGTTTTATAGAGGCAGGTAAATAAAAGAATCATTAGAAAGATGGAGACGGTCTTATCGAAGTCATATGGGGATGGGTAGAAGTGGGTTTCAGCAGAGCCTTATGGGTAAGGTGGTCTTTTTCCAAAACACATAAAGTTGGAAGTTTGTAAACCATGGCTGTTTTCCTGGATCACGGGGCTCAGATGAAATTAAATATTGCTATGTTGCATTAGCATAGACATAATAAAGAATTTGTAAATTTGTGCAAGGCGAGCACTAATCTCAATAATTCACAATAGCTGCTTGGTTGTTGTTTTTTTTTTAATTCAGCAATGAAATTATAGGAAAACAATTAACTACTTGTCCAAAATATCAACTTTGTATTAGTAATCCAACTTAAAGCTATTGTGCATTAGCAGAAATATAGCCTGTGCTTACCAACTAATGGGTACAAGTCTCATTATCATGTAACTTCAAATCTAAGGGATTGATAATCTGCCTAGTAAAGTAGCAAGATTTAGCTCCCATTTCAAATTTCCCATTCCCATCTAGTATCTCAAGGGAATTGCAGAGGGGAGAGGGTTTGCTATTTCATATAAATTAATACTTGGGTCTATATGGTGGTCTGAGACCCAGGGTCACCTGACTGCATGCCCTTTTACCTTGTCCCCCAGCTGCGGCCCCTACCAGACCCTACTGCTCCAGTCATAAAACCCCCCGTAATCCTTTCAGGCTATTGGTACCCTTATAACACCACTGGTCACAAACGGAGAACCCCTCTTCCCCCTCCTCCCACAGGTCTGAATATTGACTGAAACATTTGGCAGGGCCTTACTGAAAGCTGAGGGAAAGTAGAAGAGAATTACGTTGGAGAGTAACTTCAAACTGCTGGTCTGAGACTATTTTGGGGGCACTTAGTTTCATTAGATCACTGATTCGCTTGGTGTTAAATATGCACATAAGCCCCCAATCATGGGGCTAGTTCTTTTTCTTTCTTTCTGCTCACACTCCTCAAGGAACTTTGCCTGCAAAAGAACGTCCTAAGGGATGTCTCTTTTTCTGGAAACAGCTGTCAGCACTGAATAGATGTTTCAAACGAATCAGGTATGGCATATTTAAAGCAGTTACTGGTTAATTATTCTGATATGATCCATATGGAGTCCACATGGCTCAACTTTCTATTTTCAGATTTCTGCATTTCAGGGTTATATGAACTTGTACCAATCAGGATATGAAATGTGGTATCACAAACTCCAAATCTCAGTGGTTTAACATAAAAAGTGAAAGCTTTGTTAAGGCACATGTCCTCTGCGGGTCGGCTCAGGACTCCTCTGTACCTCACCCTCACCCAGTGACCCAGGTTGATTTGTCATCATCCAGAACAGTCTCAATATTCTAAACGGGAGAATGAACAATCTCCTACAATTTCAACCCAGAGGAGACACACATCTCTTCTGCTCTCATTGCTTTGGCCAAAGCAAGTCACATGGCCCCACTGATGCCAAGAGGTCAGAGAGTTGTAATCCTAATATGAGTCTGAGCAGAAAACTGGAACTTTCAGGTTGACCACATCAAAGGCTATCATCAACAAAAAAACCTTTTCACTCTTAATTGATGATGCCACTTCCTTGGGCCTTTATGGCGCCTTTTAAAAATCCCCATCCCTGTCATTACTAGTAAAGAGCTTCTGTTGGCTGCAATGGCAATAAACTCGACAGAGGTGAGTTACATTTTCCGCCTGGAACTATAGCTGATGCCATCTACCTGCTGGTAGACAGCCGCTGAGCCCCTCCCCCTCTGCTTGCACTGAGTATAAATCTTTCATAAATTTGACCTGGATCACTTGGCTCACCAACCACCTCAAGTTTCTCTTACAGCAAGGATGGGAAAACTCCAGTTTACTGCCTCCGGGAACAGCCCCACTCATGCAAAACAGCACCTAGGCCATCTTGGCAGAGGGAATCCTTGGAATCCTTTACTTCAAATCCTGTGCTAATGCCACATCCCTCCTGGTCTGTTATAATCCAATTCCGTATGCCACCTTTAATAATTTCCTGCTTAGTAAGTAAAAACAGACTTTAATTTTTATTCTTAACCCCCTAAATCCCAGCAAGTGGGAAGGCATTCATAGGCTAATTAAGGTGTTCAAAGCTAATTAGCAACTTGTTAGCTCTGTCTTTGCTTATGTAAACCGACAAGCATGTGACTGGGAACAGTTAACTATATGTTATATCTGACTTTAGATGGCTGAGAAAACAACCTATTGTAGCACAGGCAACTGCCTCTGAACCAGTAAGACATCTGCCACTCAGCCCTTGGGAGGTCTGGAGTTCTCCACAAGTGACCCGAGCTTCCTCCTTGTATCTTCTCCTGGACATCCCTTATATGCCTTGTTAGTCATATTTAAAGGAATATTTCCCTACAAATAGGGGTGTGATTGGACAGGAGCATGGCATGCCCTGTGATTTTCTGAGGTCACTATTATTTTTTGTCTGTTTTCCAAAATTAGAGAAAAGTCTAATGTAGTACTAGAAAAATCAAGGATAGCTTAAATATTGAGGCATTGTAAGGAAACTTTGTAACTGAGGGTTAAGAATTATATAGATGCCTTTATATTACAAAAAACAGCAAAATGTTAATATCTGAAATTGCTGAAACAGGTTGGATTTGGCCTAGACCTGCTATTATGATGGTCATTTTAAACAGGTCTCATCCCTGTTTGTGGATACACAAAACTTAGCCTCTCCCTTGTGTATAACACTCCACCCTCCTGTTTGATATCCATATGCGACACCCTACGACTGACCTCTACTCTGAACTTTCCTATCCCAGAATCCTGATCTGATAATGAGTATTGCCTTATAACTCACCCTGGTTTGGTACCCACCCCACATTGTTTGATCACTTAATGTTTATTAATGAAGAAATCTATGTCCAGCTCCACCCCAATTATCCATTAGCATCTCAATGGTATGAAATATTAGAATTTCTGCAGTTTGGGGAGGCTTATTTGAGATTGCCCATCTCCGGTATCCCACCAGCGAATAAATGTTCTTTTTCTACCTCGCTAAGTTCAGTGTGTCAGTCTGTTCTGCCGCATTGAGCAAACAACCCAGCCAAGGATCAACCCCCGCCCCTCTTCACTAACACAGCTGGAGGTGTCGGTCATTCAGAGCTTAGGGACACTGTGATATATCTAAGACTATGGCAGGGCTTTGACCCAATTACCCTCTGAGGGATCATTGCTCCTTGTAGGGAGTTCTATGGCATAGCTCTCTTCATATGCAGTATATATCTAAGTTTAAGGTGGGACTCACATAATAGGAACTGTTAGAATGCCTGATGTCCAACAAAATAGTAATGTTTATTGTATCAGTTACCTGGTAGTTTTAAAGAAAACTTAGAACATGAGTTAAAACTTCTTTAGGTGAATATTGGGGCTTGAATCATGACCCCCACAAGAGACATATTCAAGTTTTAATCTTCCTGTGGGTGTGAACCCATTTGTGCATAGGACCTTTGAAGATGATATGATTAGTTAAAGCATGAATGAGAATGGGCCTTAATCCAATACAGCTGAAGTCTTTATTAGCAAAGGACATTGGACACAGAAGTAGAAGCCAGAAGTCGGTAGAAGCCAGAACTAGGAGAAGCCAGAGAAGGAAAGAGAGAGAGAATACCATATGGCAGGATTGCCAGAACAGTACAGATGCCGGGAGAAAGAAAGTCCTGCCAATACTTTGATGTTGGATTTATAGCCTTCAAAACCATGAGGCAATGAATTGCTGTTGCTTAAGCCAACCTAGTGTGTGGTGTTTGTCATGGCAGTCCTGGCAAACTACGGCTGTGGGCACTGCGAAATGTATGTTCTTCCTTTCAAAAAATATGCCATTAGAAAGCACCCGGAACTTCGGCCTTGACTATCACTGCACCTGTTTCTAACTCTGTCCCTATTCCAGCAAACTATGACATATCCACCACAATGTACATTGCTATCAATCTGACTAGTGCTTCTTTCCTCAGGGCTTTGTCATCCCAAGTATGAAGGTCCGAAATTTGCCATAACTATCTTTTCCCTGGAATACATCAGTTGCCCCTATTGCACCAAAATACGATATGGCCAGACCACTAGTCTAAGAATTATCTTGAATCATCATATTGACAATGCCCTTTCATGTGGATGGTAATCAGTCAGTGGTCTCTGTTATGAGTTGAATCGTGTCCCCCAAATTGGCATAGTTAAGCCCTTATACCCAGCCGATGAATATGGCATTATTTGGAAATAGTCTGAAGGCGTAATTAGTTAATATGAGGCCAAGTGGATTAGGTCCACCCTAATCCAATATGACTGATGTTCTTATAAGAAGGGGAGAATTGGACACAGACAGACAGAGGTCTGCATGGGACCACCGAGGCAGAACACATCATGAATGGCCAGCAAGTCATCGCCAGAAGCCAGGTTAGAGACTTGGAACAAATGTTCCCCTACAGACCTCAGAGGAATTATGGCCCTGCTGACCCCCTTGATTTAGGATTCTAGCTTCTGGAATGTGAGACAAAAAATTTCTGTTGTTTTAAGCCATCCAGTAGGTAGTGTTCTATTACAGCATCCCTAGGGAACTAAAAGAAACTCTGAGCTCCTCTTAGTCTTCATCTCCCGCTTGATCCAGGGTCCTTATCATCCAGCCACAGATCCAGGGTCCTTGCGCCACTGCTTAATCTCTAGGCAGTGAATTACATGGTGACACAAAGGGGATCATGCGCTTCTTTTGAAATTTACTTGCCTGTCTAAGCATCATGGTATCCCCCGTTCTCCTGGCTACATGTGGATTTATTTTGAGTAGAGGCCCAAAGAGCCAGAGGCACTCCACTCAGTGTAGAAGATAGCAAAGTCAGCCTTGCCCTCGGGATTGTGAAAAAAGAAACAAAAATCCACTGTTTTGCTTCAGCTTTAAAAAGTGTCAGATGGAACTTAAAAAGACAAATTACTGTAGTGGGTGTAGAACAGAGCAGGCTTTAGTTACTATTCCCTGATACAACTTCCAATCTCTAGACAATAGGAAGTTTGCATATTTTCTCTAAGCATGTCAACTTAATATCTTAATTTCTTTAAGTAAAAACTGGATTTTTATGCAAGTGCTTTGTAAATTATGCAAATTCACCCTGAAATTTCTTGTCAAGTAATAAAAAATATTAAGAAGGGAGTGGGATTCTCTGTTCTCACTCCTCATTCAACGCAAGATTTTCACAGAGGAATGGGAGAAGTATCTTTCATACAAAAATAATTCAGCCAGGCCAGCCCTGAGCATTACCTAATTTCTCTGATAGCAAACCTGAGGAGTTTTATAATTCAATTCACAACAGAAAACATTCACATTGAATCAGCCAAGACTTTTCCACTGTGCATAACTGAATTATAATCAAACTAGACTATGGGTGATTAAGTTCTGTTCATATGAGGGGAGGAAGATCTTTTTGGATGGAAATTGGCTCTATCTCTCAAAATTTAAAATGTGCTTACCCTGAACTGAACAGCACATCTCTGGGAATTTATTTTAGAGGGATTCTAGAAAAGATGAAAGATAAATAGACAAAAAAGTCCATTACCACATTTGTTCAGGTAGTTAAAAGTTAAAACTGGAAATATTGATAGTACTAGGTTACATTTATTAATTGCTTGCCATGCCAGGCACCATTATAAGTACCTAGCATTTATTAACTCACTTCAAGTAATCCGCATGACTCAGCTATCTGGTTGCTGAATCCATACTCTTCACCACCACACCTTTCCACCAGAGTACAAGCTAAAGACCCCAAAGACAACAAGGCAAGATTGTTTGGGGAAAGGATGCTATCATAGTTATGGACAGAAAAGAATAACAAAACAAAAACAACAAGAAGAGTAATGTCCAGTTTACCTTCTGCACACTCATAATAAAGATAGAGATAATTTTACCACTCGATCTTAGCAGTAGAGCTAATAAGAGAGAGAACAGACTAGACAGCAATCTAGGGACAAAGATAGATATAATTTATAACTCAGAACATAGGGCATCAAGTTCTAAAAGTCTTTAATTGTTTTACTTTGAAACCCCTCAAGCAGGAGTGGACTGTATCTTATTTATTGAAGCTCAAGAAATGGGGCCGCCATTTTGAAGAGCAAGCACAATAGGGGTAGACCTGCACCTCCCTCGGTGAACTGAAGAATTGAATATATTTTAAAGACAAGCCAATTAGAATAAAAGTTTGGGTAAGATCTAGCCTGCTGTTTAAAAAAAAAGTCTTTTGAGAAAAATTCTATGTAGCTGAAAATAGGCATAATATTTTGATGCATAAATTGGTACTATTGAAGTAATAAAATGAAAAAATTAATGCCATCAAAATAATGAGGGCCAACTCACCTGAATAATGGTCTGACTCTCCATAAAAGAAGCCTTTGAAAGGTGGATTATATTGATAGTTGTCGCAAATAAACCCTACTTGTGAATTCTGAGCTTTCCAAGAAAATGCTACCTTCTAATGTAGAGAATAATCACCCAGCTGTTGCCTAAATTCGTGGAACCAGATAGGCCCTAATTTATAACTCAGAAGATGTAATTTGTTATAATGCTGTAGTTTAGTAACAATGCCTTAGTTTGAATTTCATTGCAAATGTTGATTGAATTGTAATGTCACAAGTGGTTTTAAACTAAGTTATAGTATAAACTTAATGCCAAAAACATACAAGTTAAAGAGGACTGGAGGATTAATTATACATATACAGCCTAGTCTGTGAATGACTGACCACTCTTGGAAGGAGCTCTGCCTATATCCAGTTAGTGTCATTCAGAAAAGGGCCTTTGGGTCCTCCTCCTTGGTTGTGTACATGCACTCCACTCTGTGCCATTGGTCTTACATAAGTTGGAACATGCCTCCAAATTGGTATCTCTCCCCTAAAAATACAGGAATGATCCAGCACCTCTTCCCATGGCCTGTAGGCAGCTGTTATAATGTCTATGACTGTTTGTAAGAAACCATAGAACTCCCTTCCCATCCCTCTATCCCCCTGGGTAACAGATAAAATAGCAACAAATCATAATTGATCACTGTGGTAGTTTGAGGCTTTTATGCACCCCAGAAAAAACATATTGTTAGCACTAATCCATTCCTGCAGGTGTGATCCTATTGTGGGTAGCACCTTTTGATTAGTTTACTTCATTTAATGGCGTTTTGATTAGATTACTCCAGTGAGGTGTGGCCCAGGGTGGATCCTAATTCTTTTATAAATGGGATAAGTCCTTTATAAATGGGATGAATTCCAGGAGAGAAAAAAGCCACAGAAGTTGAGAAAGAAAGCCACAAAGCCAGAAGCTGAAATCAAGGAAACCAGCAAGAGAAAGGAGAGACCAGCAGATGCCACCATGTGCCTTGCCATGTGACACAGAAGTCCAGGATTGTCAGCAGGTTTTGGGGAGAATCACCTGATGATGTCTTAATTAGGATATTTTCATGGCCTGTGAACTGTAAGCTTGCAAGCAAATAAATCCCCATTGTAAAAGCCAACCCATTTCTGGTATATTGTGTTTTGGCAGCCTAGCAGACTAAAACAACCATCTAAACCAGCAGTTATCAACTAGAAATTTTAATTAAAAATCAAGTTGAGTTAGCAACCTACTTTATAGACAAATATTTAAAGCATCCAAATAAACTTTTTATTTCTTAGAAATTAATCTCAAACACCTTAATTCTAATTATGATTTTCTTTTTATATTTGAAAATCTAAATGGCCAATATGTGTTTTTATTCTTAGGAAAATAGAACTACACTGCACCAAAAATATTTTGAAGATTCCACTTCCTGAAGTTTTCATCCTTGAAATGATGGTGTTTTTCAGTAGCTATGATTCCCACCAAGAATTAAAACAAAACAAAAAGGCAAAATCCTTGCTTGAGCCAAAATTCTAAGAGACAAGGTTCAAATTAACATGTTTTCAAACATCTCCAAATTCTCTCAGAAATCTCCAACTAAAATATCAGGAAGGGAACTCTCCCCTGCGATGAAGAAAACAGTGGAAATCAGGAAGCCCTTTAGTACCCTTTAGTTCTGCTGCCTATAGACACATAGTAGGATTGTGCTCCCCTGTTCCTGTGAAGTTAAGTGTGGCCATGGAATTTGCTGTCACTAGTGAATATGAGTGGAATTTATGCCTATCACAAGTTTACCAGTGCATGAGCCATCGCTCTCCTTGTTAGGGCCTTGGCACTTGTGGAGCTGAATGTCAAGAAAAAGCCTCCTTCAGCCCAGGTCTCTCAAAGAGCAGAGGCCACGCCATCTAGGCGCTAGATTTAGCAAATTGGAATTTCAGATATACAGGTATCTCTGAATTAAATTTGAATTTCAGATAAACAGGTATATAAGATTTATTAGTATGATTTAAAAAAACATATTAATATGTTTTTAGAATAACTATGTCCAGTGCACTATTTGAGGAAAATTTATACTAAAAATGTATTCATTGTTGATTTGAAATTCAAATTTAACCGGGTGCCCGGTCTTTGGTAAGACAACTCTACCTCCACTGCCAACACCCTCCTGCATCCCCAGACGTGTTGATTGATTAACAAATAAATGTATTGAGTGAGACTGCTAAACTTTGGGGATTCTTTGCTGTTGCATTTTACTTAGACTATCTTGATTAATATCGGACATTGCTCTGTTACATATCTTACTCCAGGACTTACATGTTTTCCTTGTGCAGCTGATAGCATCACTTTTCTTACAAATTTACACAGTCTTCACTCATCTTTATAAAATTGAATGCAAAGCTTTGTATTAAATAGAAGAAGACAGACAGTTCTAGGCCTTTTACTTCTCAGAATGTGAGTATAGGCTTCCATCTCAGTGTAAATGGTGGTTTTGCAGATGGAAGAATTGATATTTCTAATCTGAGACTGACAAATGGTATTGGAAAAAATTACTGAGCATCATGCAGGCCATCTGGGGATGGAAATAGGATTCACAAAATATAGTAGTGACAGGAACAACAGTAGCTCCAGATGGAATCAGGAGGAAAAGGGCACCAAATAGGGCCCTTGTCATCAATAGGTGTTGAATAAATAAAGACGGGTTCAGCCAAGAGACACAATTAGAATCCTCCAAACTGGGATCAGATCTGAAGCTCCAGACTCAATATCATGCCTGATGCCTACTGATGTATAAAACACAAGAAAAGTGATGGCATCTGACTCGCATTTGTATTATTTTGTATTTCGGTCACTAAAGAGGAGTAAAATGATTCTTAACTAAATGCTTTGCAAGTATTTGGGGAGAAAAAATCTTCCTGAAAAACTGAAACGTGGAGCAGCCTGGCTTCCTCTAATTGTTTCCCATTTAAAAGATGCAACTTTTTCCATTCCTTCCACCCACGACCAACAGCAAATTATTTCCTCTTACTGAGAAAGTAAACAACCCACTCCAAGGGAAAGGAAAAGTGAAGGTTTTATCACAGTTTTGCAGATCTTTTAAAAAATGTGGAATAATAAACTCTCAGAATCAGACAAGTCCTTAACACGAGATCCAACCATCCTGTCTGGTAAACTACTACTACTAAAGATCTTAAAGGATAAGATCTTTCAAATGATCCAATTTTGAGATAACATTTAAGGAAATGGTCTGTTTTCTAGGAAATTAATCTATACATTTTTTGATAAAGATAAAATATATAAGGAGAAAATGATTCCACACCCAAAACAAGAATTGCAATATAGATCATGGATCATTTACTCCTCAATTCCCAGCTTTCTCCCGTCTTAAGATTCTCACACGCGTGCAAAGGACACACTGAGTTCCCTTGACAGAGGAACAGTGGTTGCATCAGAATGAACTCTTCTTGGACTAGCTTCAGGCTGCTGACGATTGTTTAATCTTTAAGAATGAGTATGACTTAGCTTGACTGAGAGATACACAATTCCCAGCCCCAGGCTGAAAATACAGAAGCAGGAAAGAACTGTCTTCAAAAGAAGGGACAATTCTTCTTTGAAAGTGTGGTATGAGAGCAAGAAGGAGATAATGACTTGATATGATACGGGCTTATGGGAGGGCATTTATTCCACGGGAGGATTTCCTGCGTGTTTAAATGCTAAGGGAAATGATCCAAGAATAGTCTGACACATAATGGGTGTCAATTAATATTCAGTGAAGAAACTATTGAATTAATGAATAAAGAGTAGAGATTAATAACGTAATAATGTAGAAATGATAATATGAAAGTCGTGAGAAGGGAGAATGGAGATGAAGCAGAATATGTGGAGATCTTGTCTTTAGATAGGAAGCAGGCAACTTCCTTTTTTGTAATGAAAGAGAGATTGAGAAAGCTTATTGTTTTGTTGTTGTTGATTTATTGATTATTGTAGAAACAAAGTCATCTGCTAGGGCTGTTATTAGAGGTCAGAGTTTGGGACAATGAATACTACAGAGGGGAAAAAAAGAGATTTTAGAAGACTGAAGAAGCTTTGAATGTGTGTTGTGGGAAAGCTGATTAGAGAAGTATGGGAAGATTGTTGGACAATTAATGCCAGCATAGGGCATAGTGCATATTAGCAATAGTGATATTTAGTGCTTTCAGTAATGCCAGTCTCCCCATTTGTGTGACTTTCTTTTGCAGCACTCAGTTGTGGCAGTGCAGGCTGGTGTGGAAAAGGTTGGCATTGTAACACATAAAGGATGAGGTTATCTCTATCCTTAGAATAAAGCCAAGGTTTAGGGAAGTAAGGAGGTGTCAGGAGTATCCAAAGGAGAATTTAGAATTTAAATGGGATTTTATTAATCATGGAATTTCA
>JAQZBX010033781.1:0-16809 GCA_029593785.1 Cabassous unicinctus
AAAAAAAAAAAAAAAGAAAAAAAAAAAGGGGCAGAACATATTCAAGAAAGAGTGACTGAAAAGTCCCCAAATTTAATGAAAGGCATGAATATATACATCCAAGATGCTCAACAAACTCCAACAGGATAAACTCAAACAGACCTGTGTTGCAGCATATTATAATCAAACTGTCAAATGCCAAAGATAAAGAGACTTCTGAGAGCCATTAAGAGAGAAACAACATGTCATGTACAAGGGAGCCTCAATAAGATTAAGTGCTGATTTCTCATCAGAAACCACAGAAGGAAGAAGGCATTGGGAAGATATATTTAAAGTGCTGAAAGAAAAAAAAAAAATGCCAACCAAGAATTCTATATCTGGCAAAACTATCCTTCAAAAATGAGGGAGAGATTAAGACATTTTGAGAATTAAACAAAAGCTGAGGGAGTTTGTCACCACTAGACCAGTCCTACAAGAGATGCTAAAGGGACGGCTGCAGGTTGAAAGGAAAGGACAAGACAATAGATCAAAGCTGCATTAAGAAATAAAGATCTCTGGTGAGGGTAACGGCATGGGTAAATATTATATTTTTGGTTTGTAACTCCACTTTTTACTTCCCACAGGATCTAAAAGGCAAATGCATAAAATGTAATGAGAAATCAGTGGTTTGGGATTCATAATGCAAAAACATGAAACTTGTGACAAGAGCTACATAAAGATGGGGGGACATAGGAGTATAAGAACATAATTTATATGAATGTATGCTACTGAAGTTAAGTTGGTATCAAAGAAAATGAGTGTTAAAGATTTAGGATGTTAAATTTAAGCTCCTTGGTAACTACAAAGAAATACTGGAGAATAAGGAAGCTCGTAGAGACAGAAATTAGAGTACAAGTCACCAAGTGTGGGGGGCAGGGAGAATGGGGAGTTAACGCATAATGGAAGAGTTCTGTTTGGGGGATGGAAAAGCTTTAGTAAGGGAAGGTGGTGAGGGTATCACAATATTATGAATGTGATTAATCCATTGAATGGTATGTTTGGGAGTGGTTGAGATGGGAAAGATTTGTACATATGTTCTCACAATTAAAAAAGAAAGAGAGGGAAGTGGCTGTGGCTCAATTGGTTGGGCTCCTGTTTACCATATGGGAGGCCCTGGGTTCGATTCCTGGGGCCTCCTGGTAAAGGCAAGCCGGCCTGCAGTGAGCCGATGGCCCACACGGTGCAGTGAGCTGGCGCAGCAAGAAGACACAACAAAGGGAGACAAGCAGACACAGAAAAACGCAAAGCAAATGCACACAGAGAGCACAAGCAGTAAGGGTGGGATAAATAAATAAATAAAAATAAATCTAAAAAAAAAAGAGAGAGAAAGAGCAACTAAAGAGACAATGACAATTAAATGCAATACATTGGTCCCAGTTGGGGTCTAGCAAGGGAGGAGAAAAGGCTCAAATGGACATTTGAAAACATTGGACTGCAAGCTTTATATCAATGTTAAAGTTCTTGAACTTGATAGCTGCTCTTAAGGTTGTTACTTAAGTGAATATCCTTGTTCTTAGGAAATGTACATGGCAGTATTAAGTGTTCAGGGAGCATGATGTATACAATCTACAACTCAAACATTCAGAAAATGGATTGATAGATAGACCGATAGATGGATAGACAGGATAATATGGCAAATGTAGGAAAATGTTAAGATTGGTGTTTAGGGGAATAGGGGTATGTTGGGGTTCTCTGTATGGGGTTTGTATTATTTTTCTAACTATCCTGTAAGTTTGAAAGTAATTCCAAATAAAAGTTTTTTTAAAAAGTGAAAACTTACCTCTCAGGAAATTTTAAAACTATCCACCAATAAATGGGGAATTAATAAATTATGATAACATACATATTGTGGCAAGGTACCACGCCTGCCATGGAAAGATGCCCAAAGTCTGTTAATGAACTTTTAAAGTTCCAAAACAATACGTGGATCCCATTTTCTCAAAACAGAATGTGTGCATGCATGCTCAAAGCAGAAAGCCCAGGCGGGACACCCCTCAAAACGTGTACAGCAGTTAGTTGTCCCAGGGGACTAGCATCTTAGTGGCATCAGGAGAGGGTGGGCGGGTCTCCACTTCCATACTATATGCCTGTGAATTGTTTGAAACAACATGCCTAGGCAGTTTGTTTTCATCTGTAACGACAGCCCTAACCACACTCCAGTATTAAACAGTAAGGTTTACAGCAAGTGCCCTTCTGGAGCACCCGCAGCTGGCCCCGGGCTCAGCCTCGCCTCTTGTCAAAGGCACGAAGCCTCCGGCGGGCACGGCAGGACCTGTGGCTGCACAGAAGGGCCCTGGACTGGTGAGATTCGTACCCCACCCCCATGCTTTCCCCTCACCCCCGAGGTAACGGTCGCTTCAGCCCTCTCAAGTGTCATTTCCTTGTTTTGTTTTTCCGGAGCCCTGGACATTGTCTAGGATGTGACCGTGGTCTCTTCCTGTCCAGCTGGGCTGCACAGGGAGGCGAGGCTGGCCTTCTGCTCTCAGCAGGCTCTGGGGTGGTCATCGACCAGACAGACACACCAAAGTACAGCTCTAAACCACTAATCCTTTATGGAGGGAAGACTGTGAGAGCAAATTGTAAGAAGAGGCCAGGAATTACTTCATTGAAGCAACAGAAACTAACAACTGAAAACAAGAGCTTGGCTTTCCGCAGACATTAAACCACAATGAATCAAACTAGCTTTAGCCCTAAATGTACAGAGATTCTGAACTTGACTTTTTCCCCTTTCTCCAGTTCATACCATTTACTCTGCTTCCTAAATATTTATAGCAGGCCGATTAGCCACTAAGTTTGCTCTATGCTCGACAAAAGAAGGAAGCTGGTGCCTTCTGAAAATATTTTGCCACTGTCTCATAGCAACAGGACGTTCCCAGTTAAATATTTGGGGGTCATGAGGTGAACGTTTCTGTAATGACAGATAGGTTGTGATATTCCTTGGCAAATCCAAATTGTAAAATTGTAAAACATGAAGCTGTACTTTCTAAGATTTGCCAGTCGGGCTGCAACAGAACCCCAGGGGTTCCTCAGAGCACATGCCCTCTGGCTTACCGCAGCTCATACCAGACCACGGGGTAAATCTTAGCTGGGCCTACACTCCTGCCCTCTCTCTCATCTCACACTCTGGAAGGAAAAGTTACAAGTACAGAAGGAAGCTTCAGAGAAATTCTATCTGGAGCTGCATGTTTCCCTACAAAACTCTCTCCCACAATCTGATGGGTAAGACTGCCACGCAAATGCCCGCATTTGTTTAAAACTCAAACGCGGGCAGGTTTTACTTTTAAAGTTACACATAATTTCAAAGCAGTGTGTTTTAAAACATTTCGAACTATATACAAAAACAGGATGATGACTGCTTTATTCTAATTTCTTCTAACTCTAAAACCAGTGGGAGAGAAACCATCTCCAATTCACAGAGACTTCTGCCTCTTTTATTAATACAAACAACTTAGTATGTTTGTACCTTCTGGATACCTCTCCATTTCCGATAATAAACATGCTATTTTAACAAAATAAGCATACTCACTTAGGCAATTCATCATTCCCAACTGAAAATACAGGGTCGATTTTTAAAAAGTACAATTAAGCTATTTAACAACAGTATGACCTATTAAAAACGAAATATTCTGAATCAAAAATAGGGCTGCATGTTCTGACAAAGAAGCAAAGATACAAGACTGTTTAAATGTCAAAATACACCATTTCTAACATGTTGAAGGTTTATGGGTACAGTAAATACATAATTAAATGCTCACCATGAGTCTGTCTTGGCTTGTTCTTAATCTTTTTGATCCCAGCGGTTGACAGTTAAAAAGCCCAGACCAGACCTTTCTTACACTTTCGCAATTTTCAGTCAAACAAATCAAACCAAAGAACGCTTGTGCAACTGCTGAAGCTGCTACTATAAGAAACTCGCTTCAATAGTCTGTGATGCACCCAGTTTCGTAAGACTCAGGTCTTGAAAACCTAAACAGGAAGCATGCTGCCCTGGGATTGCATACTGAGAGCTCTGACTAGTGGGCACCCAGTTTAGATGCCCATCTCCAGGGGCAAGGGTTAAACACAGAACAGATTCGAGCCTCTGCAAGAAAACAAGCCAAATTCAGTGTCTCTACTGCCCTGTTTTAAACTTTTCCAAGAAAGCTGTGTTTTAAAAAGTGCCGATGCCTTCCATGATGACACTTTTAAGATGGTGGATGTTTTTCCTATAACAGATTTAAGGCATGCAAAAGGATATGAAAAATAATATAATGAAAATCTATGTACCCATTTTAAGAAATAAAATATTGCCATATGCCCAATGTAACAAATTTGAGTTTGAACACCTTAAAATCAAGTACTACAGAATTGGATTTTTTCATTTTTTTCTCAAAGCGCATTAAAATAATTGCGTGTATGTGTGTGTTTGTGCTTCAGCTAGCCACCCCTTCCCTAATAGAAGACCATTCACTAAGCTGCATTTCAATATTGTCTTCAGATTTGTACATGGGTTTGCATTTGAGTGTATCGGTATATGTGCAACTTTTTTTTTATTACACTGACAATTTTACATTGAACGGCCTAAAAATTAAGAACTGTTCACACCTTTGGGCCCAGTAATTTTACTTTTGAGAATCTATTCTGAGATCAGAGTCATAAACACAGACAAATTTATGTGAACCATGATGTTCATATGTTCTTCTTAAGAGCAAAAATTAGGAAAAACCTACTCCCTGGTTTCTGACCATTATAAGGTTAAGGAAAAAATTAAGTACACATAGGTCGCTATTAAAATCATAGATTTTAGAAACTACATATTACCATGGAATATGGTTTACAGTATAATGTTCAGTGGAGAAAAAAGATGCAAAATGACATGGTAAATCGCAGCTAATGAAAATCAGCAAAAAGGAAAACATTACGGACGGCATCATCCCAAAATGCTAAGAATGATTATGTTAAGATGATGAGCATATGGAATAACTTTCCTTATTCTAGTTTTTAATTGTTTCATAATGTGCTGATATGAGTTTCTGTTGGGAAAAAATTAAAAATAAATACAATTAATTTAGAATGGGGGGTTATCTTCCTTTTCAAAAGAGCTATAAATTTCCTTCTATGAAACAGCAACAACCATCTCACCTATTATGCTTGCTTTCTTGGATTTAGTTGCCAGAACTCAGAGCTAAAATTAACTCTCAGCCACAACTGAATTAACCCTTATGGTTGACTTTGGGTTTTAAAGTGCTACATGGTATGCCTGGTTTTTGTTTTTTTTATATCCTTCTTAGGAGCAGGGAAGGTATGTATTTTAAATAAATAAAACTATAAAATATTTGTATATGTTCCAACTCACTCATTGGCTTATAAATGCATAAATATCTCATGAAGGACACCCACAAAATTGGCAACAGCAGTTGCCTCCTGGAGGGAAACCAGGTGGTCAGGGGAGGGAAGGAGACAAACTTTTTCACTGTATAATTGTTAGCACTCTTTGAATTTTGTACCGTATATGTGTACTGCCAATCAATGAAGAATAAATTTTTAAATGATGAAATGTATTAATTTTGTTTGGAAAAGTTTACTGAGATTGAAGTAGACTCAGCTGACTTTAATTGAGATTCAAGAACTTTAGCTATCCTCTGAGATTCTTACCAGAAACCCATTGAGCTTCCAAGGGAAGAAACTCATATTTTACCATTGATTATCGCTTTTAAGGTGCTCAGTTTGTCCCAGTTTGCTTGGAACTTTCCCAGTTTAAGCACTGAAAATCCAGCCTCCTAGGAAACCCCTCAGTCCTGGGCAAATCAAGATGGTTGGTCACCTGAACTTTAAAATAGCAAAACTATTGATTTCTGACTATTTTTACCTTATATCTGGTTGACCTATGGAACTCTTACATGTACTAATCATTTTTCAGCTGATAGCCTACCTAAAAAATCCAAGAGAAGCATTCCATCTACGAATAAAAATTTTGTCTTTTCCTTCCCATGATACATCTCTCCTTTCTCTGGTCCCTGTGCTCTGGCTAGAGCCTCCAAAACGTGGAATGACATTAGACACAATAGACATTTTTTTCTTATTGCTGACTTTCTAGGGTGTACTTACAGTGTTTCACCAGCAAGTATGATGTTTGCTATGGGTTTCTGCTAGATAATTCTCAGATAAAAGAAGTTTCTTTCTATTTCCTGCTTACAAAGAAGTTTTTTGTCCTCCACAAATCAGGAACACATACTAAGTTTTATTAAATAGTTTTGGGCATTTATTAAGATGTTTTACTCCATTAGCAGACTTCTCAAGGGTTGAACCAACCTTGCATTCCTGGCATGTTGCTAATGATATAGCTAAGATTTATCAAACACTTCCTGTCTATTAGCTATTTTAAATATTTATTCATTTAGTCCTCACACCTCATTAAGAGGTAAATGGTCTTAATTACAGGTGAGGAAATTAAATCACAAAGATATTAAATAACATGGCCAAGGTCACACAGTAAGTGGAAAAGCCAAGATTTGAACCCAGTGATAGCCCCACAGCCAGACTCTTAACTATTACATGCTCTGCCTCTCAACCTTGCTTGATCATTTATTGCTCTTTCAAAACACAACTGGATTTGATGTTCTAAATATTTTATTTTGGATTTTTTGTGTCTATATTTTTAAGTGAGCTTGATGTATACCTTTAACTTATATATTCTAATAAAATCTGTGCTACGTCTATAGGAAATATTGGGAAGCTTTCCATCATTTGCTATCTGGAATGGTTTAAATAATATAATGTTTATCTATTATCCTTAAGTAAACCACCTCTACACGGTGCCTTTTTAGGAAGGGGTGGAATGTAGATCTTTGACAATAAGTTTAGTTTCTATACCAGTTTCTTTAAGCCAGGTATCAGCCTTAAAATTCTTATATTTTCTTTTAAGACACTTTGCCTCTCACAGGTACTGAAAATGTTTTGTTGATTGGTTGAGATATTTTGGTTGATAAGTAACATTTTTCCCCTTTTAAGCTCATTTCTTACTCCATAGGTGAAAGTGGTAATTTTGGAGAAATAATATAAATTGATGTGTGATATCTAACATCAAAATAAAACTTATCAGATTGGAAACTTTCAAATCTGCCAAACATCCCCTAGGCTCTTAAGATAAAAATGGCTACATGTTTGCATAGTGGCTTTTCATTTTCTCTCCTCTTTCCCCTAATTTAGCATCTCTGTTAAGGCCTTGAGAATGTGGAACAAGAACTTTCTGCAATGATGGAAATGTTCTAAATCTGCCCTGTTCAATATGGCAGCCACCAGCCACATTTAGCTATTGAGCACTTGAAATGTTGCTAGTGCAACTGAGGAACTGAATTTTGGCTTTTATTTAATTTTAGGGAATTTAAATGTAAATAGCCACATGTGGCTAATGGCCATCAAACTGGGCAGCAGGGCCTGGAAGAGGGGTTCTAGGGGTCTGTGGAAAGATTTCAGGGGGTCTGTGAGCTTGAATTGAAAATTCAAAAAAACATTCTTGTAGGGACATGTTGGTGTGGGTGTGATATATTTATTAAACTATACACAGTATAGTGTGGATTTAGTAAGGGGTCCGTGGTTTTCACCTGACTGGCAAAGGGGTTTGTGGAACAAAAAAGGCTAAGAACACTTGACCTAGAAGCATCTTTGCTTCTCCAACAAGAAAGGTCTAGTTCAATAAAAAGTAAAGAATGTGAATGCCCCTGTTTGTGGACTATTAAAAATATTGGTGATTTAGGATTCTGATGCCCAAAAGGGGCACTGGTCTTGTTCTACATGGAATATCAAAAGCTACAAACCTTTAAGCAAGATATCATCAGAAGCTTCATGTGTCCTCTTGATCATGTGGGTTGCCAAGATGGTGAGGAAGGGGATGATACTGAGGACTTATAAAATCTTTGTAAAAGTGTATCTTCCTGAGTCACCTTTATAACAGCTAATGGCCTGATTCCTCTACAAGACAATCAACTCCTGTGCCAATAAAACCTCAAGATTCTGCCTCATGTATATTTTGAAGTAACATCTGACCCTAGAAACCATAGCTCTGGGGTGATAGAGGCTAGTAACCACACCAGCACCACTTCATTTAATTTTACATAGTTTTCTTTAGGAGTCTGCAGGAGGGACAGGTGCGATCATCATTTTTCAGGTGGAAGAAGGGAGGGAAGGATTTGCCTTATTCTAGTAAAACAAAATTTACCAGATTAAAGTACAACTGTCTAAAGATAATAGAAAAAGAAGTATAGGAGCAAACACACACAAGTTAATAGATGGCTAATACTTGACTCTTTAACCAAAAGCAAATACTGAAAGAACTTCATTATAACAAGAAAGAAGTTAGTCTAACATTTTTTCAATCAAGACTCAGTTGAAGACATCCTTATGAGCGAAATAAGTCAGACACAAAAAACATTGTATGACCTTGCTTATCTGAAATACCTAGAAGAAGCAAATTTTATGGAGACAGATAGTAGGTTACAGGTTACCAGGGCCAGGGGAAAGGAAGGTGGAGTTATTGTTTAATGGGTGTTGCATTTCTGTTTGATGTGATGAAAAAGTTGGGGTAATGAATATCGGTGATGGTAGCACAATATTGTGAATGTAATTAATACCACTGTTCACTTGAAAGTGAATAAAATGGGAATTTTTGGAGATATAGAGGTTACTTCCCTGAAGAAAGAGTCAAGACTTCTGAGGCTCCCTGTGAGAAACCCAAGAGGAGTGGGAAAGGTGGGGCTGGGACTGTAGGTTTCCATTCTAAGCTTTTCGAAGCAAAGTGATGTTTTCAATCTTGTGCGTTAATTAGTTGCTTAAGAAAAAAATAAAAGAGGAAGATGGAACCTACCAAAGATGAAGCTGTCGGGCCGGAAGAGCTGACCAAAAGGCCCGGAGCGTACGCTATCCATGGTTCCTGGCTCCAGGTCCACCAGGACGGCTCTGGGCACATACTTCTGAACTGGAGGAGGATGACAAAGCCCACCAGTCAGGGTTACTTCCGGCTTCTTCTCCCCAGCACACCCCACCAGCTACAGCTGCCTGCAGCGTCTAAGCTGAAATACCAGGACTCTCAGAATCACAGAATTTTAACACTATCCCACTCCTGAGTTATTACAAGGAGTAAACCAGCCCAGGCATGAGAGGGCCCAGAGGAAATTCCAGAAAGAAGTAGGATGAGAAAGCAGGTCTCCTGATTTCCTGCCTACTCTATTTTCCAGTTCACCCTGACACCTCTTTCCTGTCGGGAAGTTTTACTTTCCCAGTTCCATGGAAATAAACCAAATGTTGTTGCCACAGTTGCTATGATTTTCTTGTGCTTTTTTGGCACCTCCCCCCATGCACCTACACGTACACACACCCAAGCAAAGTCTGTGCACTTAGTTACAGATATCATTCCACTGACTGTTTCCCCCAAAGGCACACTCGTTTAGGAATAGGAGTGTCCCCAGGTAGCATTTTCACTTGTGAGTACACTTTCTTGCCAAATGGGCAAGAAATTGTTCCCACCCACCCAGGGAAAATGGAATTAAATAGGATTCCAAATAGGAACTGCCCTAGGTCTCTGTGCCCGCCCAGACTGGAGATGGATGCTGGAGTCAGGACCAACAGGAAGTGCAGTCTACAAGTGGAATCTTCCTTGGTGGCATCCAAAATGTCATCTTCTATGTCCCAGCTGCTTAATGGATGAAACCCACTCCCCGTCCCAGCTCTTGTGTGGACAAGCAGCAAGCGACTCCAAACCACCGAGAAGAGTATGTTTAACTCTGGAGGGAGACATAGCTCATGTCTGAGTTTTCAGTGTTTTGTTTTCTTTTGTCCTGTGAAGGACAGGCACCACATTTATAAATAAAAACTATTATAGAGTAACGGATATATGTAGTCACTATATATATCTCCACACAACTGACAGTGAATATCCAGGACGAGAGTCATTCCCAAACTTGGATAACCCACAGCCTAGGGTTTTTACAACATTCCCCTGGTTGGCCACAACTGTCTAGTTTCAACTTCCAGGAGTGTATTTCTGGACGTCTGCGAAGGAAGTCATTGAAGAGCCTGGTTTTCAAAATTTTAACCAAGACCCCCCTAATAAGAGATACATGGTTAACTGAAACTAAAATATTTGTTACAGTATGCACAGTTCTCGCTAACGCTCCTGGAGAAGCGCTCTGATCTGTTCTATTCAGTTCTGCTTCCTCCTCCCGCCTGCGGGAGCAGCCGACCCCGCGGCTGGAACTGAACCGCCGGGGAGGGGGTGGGGAGGGGTCGGCGCGCAGGGTCCCAGGGACTTTCTGGGCAGGGCAGGGGCAGCGCGACTCACACGACGACTCATTGTAGTAGACGTTGATTCTCTCCAGCTGCAGCGCCGCGTCGCCCGCGTAGCCCCCGGCGGGGTCGATGCCGTGCTCATCGCTGATCACTTCCCAAAACTGGGGAGGGCGGGGACCGGCCGTCAGAGCCGCGCAGCCCAGCGCCCCTCCCGGGGTTCTGGACCCGGCTGCTCTGGGGGATGGGGGGGTAGGGGTTACCGCCTGCGGTCCCGGGGGGTGAGGGGTCCCGGACCCAGCTGCCCGCGGGGCATGGGGCGCAGCAGTGCCGGTCTGCGGCCCGCCAGGGGTGGGGGTGGGGGGTCCCGGGTTGCGGCCCTCGGGGGCGGGGTGAGGGTAGGGGTCTCGGGCGGTGGACCCCGGCTGGGTTCCGGGTACCCAGCCCAGAGCTGAGCGAGGCCGCAGCGCCGGGCGTGCCCTCGCCGAGGCGGGGCGTCGCGCCCCCTCGGTGGTCTCGCTCCCGGACCCGCGCCCCCCGCGGAGGCCCCCAGAGGCCCGGCCCACCTTGGTGCCGATCTGGTTTCCGCACTGGCCCGCCTGGATGTGCACTATCTCCCTCATCGCGGTCGCTCCCCACTACCTGCAGACTGGCTGGGTCCCGACGGCGTCTGCGGCCCCCGCGCGCCCCTCCACCCCTTTCTACCCCCACCCGCTGCGCGCCCGCCCAATGGCCGCGGGCCTCGCCCTCCCTGGCTCCGCCCTCGGCCCTCGTCCTCCCGGGCCCGCTTCTCCCGCCCTCGCACCACGGGTCTCTGGTCCGTCCCCCTGGCTGCCCGGCCCGGTCCCCACCCCCCTAGCCCTGCAGCCCGCGCCGCCCAGAGCAAGGCGCGGACCCGGAGCCCGGGAGTCCGGGAGCCCCGGACAGCTGAGCGCCCTGCGCAGGGAGCCCGGCCCGAAAAGGCGACGTCCAGGGGGTCCTCCCGGCCGCGACCTGGCGGGGACGTCCACACGGGCAGGCAGAGAGGACGGAGAAGCGGCAGCGGCACCCCCACCCAGGGGCTCCCCGACGCCGGAGGGCACGGCAGCTGGCTGGGTGCTCGCCGGGGGCCCCCGGGCGTGGGGAGGGAGCGGCGCGCAGCGGGTAGCCTCCGCCGCGTCCCCGCCCCCCATCCTACGCCCCTTCCCCCGGGCGGGACCGAACCCCGGGCGGAAGCTCTTATTTCCTGTCTCGTCGCTAGATGCAGGTGTTACTGCATTCCGACTACTCGGAATCGTTTTGGGTGGGATCTGCTTAAAATGAGTACTGGATCTGAGACCGACTGCCGCCCGCACCCACCCCTATCTGGGGGAGTGAGGGAGGAAATGCGCTGTGGCCGGGGAGGTTTAGCCCGCCCAGCCTCTCCCTCTTCTTATCCCTCGCCCTTGGGCCACTGGGAGAAGAGGATGGGTGGGTGACCCCCGTTTCTGGTGAGTGCAGTGCTTGGTGAGGAGGAGGGAGACTGGAGGGGAAGTTTAGCCGCCCAGAGCTTCTCACCCAAAGCAGAGTGAACTAGCCCTCCCAGGTCAGTTATGCAAAGCAGGCTCCATATGGCTTCTTTTAAAACGGTCCCCAAATCTCCCTGACCTGTCTTTGAACCCCAGCTCTCCCATTTCTGAGTGTTTGCTGGACTCACTTCCTGGTCAGCCCCACCGACCAGGTAAATCAAATCCTGACTCCTCAATGGCTAGGCATGGAATGGGGCCTTTTAGGCTCTGCCCCCCACCACACCCTGGGGGCTGTCCCCCCCACCCCCAGCCCGGGGCTCTGTGGCTGCCAGAACTCTCTCCACTCACCCCTATGGGACTGAGGGAGAAATGGCCCCGCTTCCAGGCCAGCGGAGTGGAACTCCAGTGGTGAGTCAGGATGAGGTGAATTGTAATTCTGGTTCCGTTTCCAGTCAGCTCTGTGTTAACTCACTTGGTTCTCTGGGCTTTGTTTACTCATCTGTAAAATGAAAGGGTTATCCTGGGTAACTGCGCTAGCCTCTCAAGCTCTAACAGTTGTAGGATTCCGTGGCACTTTCTGCATCCACCAAAGCTTTCCCAGTGTGGGCACTTCCCCTAAGGAGAATCTGGTACCAGAACATTGTAATGCAGCCCCTCCCTCGCTGAGGAAGCCACTGTAGTCTGTTACTCACACCAGCGGTTTCTTTTTAGCTGTATGAAAACTTTGGGAAAATCCTAAAATGTGTGTGTGTGGTTGGTTGGTTGGTTGGAAGGGAGTGGAGGACTTTTAGAAATTTTTCTTCTGGAGTTTTTCACTTTTTTTTTTTTTTTTTCAATTTTAGAGCTTAATTTTAAAAGCAATACTGCTTCTCTCCCTTCTTGCAGGTCCTCCCATCACAATTTCCTTTCTATCTAGGAGTGCCGGGTACCGGATGTGTAAACATAAAGTCGTTACAATCAGGCTTACAAAAGTCGCAGGGAATTCTGCTCTCCTCCTACCTTAAAAAAAGTACGTTCATCTCTGGAAGGCCAGGTTCCAATTTAGAATCCTCAGACTACACCGATTGGGTCATGGAGGTGGCCATGGGGATAGCTGGCCTTGCGCCTCCTCCCACAAGCAGCCTCCCCCAACCCTGGGGGTGCACATCAGCATCACAGTCAACTGTGGGGGGAGGGGCCCACGTGGGTGCTGGAAGCGGATTCAGGGATATTTGGGCGGAGCCTTCTGAGGGCCTGAGTACCAAAGCATGGTCAAGGGGTGAGGGGTGCAGCCCAAGTGGGGTGTTTCCCAGTACTGTACTGGTCGGGGCCCAGGCCACTGACTAAATGCGTCACCTTGGAGCTCTGTATAAGCCAATTACCCATGGCTACCTGCTTCCACCTCCCCCAACCACTCCATTGTTTGTTTCTTCTTCTGTGCCTTTGAGCACAGTTTTGTTTTGTTTTTTAAGATTTATTTATTTACTTTATTTTTCTTTACTTATCCCCCCTCCCCCAGATGGCTCTCTCATCTGTCTGCTCATTTGTTCTCTCACCTTCTCTAGGAGGCACCTGACCAAACCTGGGACCTCCCATGTGGTAGGCAGGTGCCCAACTGGTTGAGCCACATCCGCTTCCCATTTGAGCACAATTTTATTTCTCCCCAGAACGGCCTCTTCTGTTGCATCCATTCTCATCCATCTATAGTCGGGGTCACTGCCTGGTCTTTTTAAAACATCCAGAACCCAGGAGATGGCTACTGAGTGTCAATTCCTTCCCACTCGTGGCTGTATCGCCTGTGGAAGGCTTCAAGGACCGACCCCCTTCTGTGTTGGAGGAGCCACTGGGGAAGGGACAACAGAGCTTAGTCAGGCCCCTCCCAAGCAGGACTGCCCATGGCCGTGTAGGCGTTATTGTCAACTGAAACCCCAGATCTGGAAAAATGTGATGACATTGGCCTATTGTGCTTCTATGCAATTTCGCTCTGGGTGGAAGGGAATGGACACCCCACCTGCCAATCAAGCCAGGAAGAGGCAGACCTGGCAGCAGGAGAGGGCGATGGGAGTTGGGCAGAGAGGACATGTTCCTTGCTCTGGGCCCTGTGGGTATTGCCCCCTGACTCCGAGGACTGTAGCTAATGGAGGGCTCTCCTGTCCTGTGGATCTGAAGGCTCGAGCTCCATGCAGCAATCACACCTCCACAGCTTGGTGGCAGCCTCGGGTGTGGACTTGGTGTGGGCTCCCGAGAAGTCTCGGTGTGAGTCCTTGTTTGGGAACCGTTGTTTCACGTATTCCCTTATAGGCAGCTTGCATTGATTAAGTGTCTACTGTATGCCACCGCCACTCTAGGAATGCAAAGATGGCTTGAGTCTGACCTGCTCTGAGGGTGTTCCTGGGGTGTCTGGGACCTGGTCCTGGTGAGTGAGGGCCCCAAGGTCACAGGTGATGGGGCCCTGGACTGGGTGGGGCAGAGTGGAAGGCAGCCTGGAGGGATGGCTCTAGGACTCCGCTGGGATAAAATCAGGATCGGAAGGAAAAGGGGAGGGGCATTTCTGGGAGAGAGGAAACTGTGGGTCAGGGACCAGGGATATGAAACAGCCTTATGGGTTTGGGGATCTGACAGTAATGTGGGGTGACTCAAAGCCTGACTTGGAGGCCTCAAGTGCTAAGGGGTGTGGGCTGCATTGGTGGGGACCTCTATTGAACACAAGGGGTTCTGCTTTCACTGAGGATGTAGAGAGCGGCAAGAAAGCAGCACTCTCGCCGCAACAACAGGAATGAGCCAGAAAATCTACAGACCCCTGACTTTTCTTGAGTCCATCAGAGAGCTGAGGCAAGGTAAACCACATTCCACAGAGGGCCAGACCTTCCCAGGAGAAGTGAGATATGCAAACAGACCCCCTTTTGGCCAAGCACGGGGGGAAGAGGCAGCTGCTTTGGACGTGGGAAGAATGGAGAAGCTGAAATATTAACAAATCTGTTGACGATCCTGTGGGCTGGTGTGACAGGTTAGCGTAGGAGGCCTGGATGCAAGGGAGCCCATGCCCACGTGCAGCACTTCTCCATGGGGGGCAGGCCAGGGGCCAGAGATGCCCACTCCCGGGCTCAGCTGCCACGGGGAACAGGCAGGAAACACCACCCGCCTCCCCAGACCCTTCTCTCGTATGAAGCAAAAGCCACGTATCAAGGGGTACAGGGCACAAGGCAGAGTGTGACGACATGGGAGGGCCTGGGATGCTGGGAAAGCCCCACCCCGGGCCCAGGCTCACAGGGCCTGCCCATGAAGGGGAGTTGACCAAGAGAATCGGCCTTCCCCTGCCCCCACCAAAGCCCAGCACGGAATAACAAGCAAAAACGTGGAAAGAGACACCCCCTCTGTGGTACAGCCCCACAGGGACTAGGAAAGCTGAGGATGGAGCAGAAACACTGAGAACAACCCTCTGGTGTATAATCATGTGATGGAATATTATTCAGCCATGAAAAAGAATGAAGTACTGATACAGGATAATAACATGGATGAACCTTGAAAATGTGATGCTAAATGAAAGAAGCCAGACACACAAAAGACCACATAGTGTATGACTCCATTTATATGAAATGTCCAGAATAGGCAAATCCGTAGAGACAAAGTAGATTGTGATTTGCCCAGGGCTGGGGGGGCTGGAGGGAACGGGAGGTGATGATGAAAGGGAATGGGGGTAAGCAGATGTGGCTCAAGCAATTGAGCTCCCACTTACCACATGGGAGGTCCTGAGTTCAGTTCCTGGGGCCTCCTGGAGAAGACCATCAAAACAGCAAGCTGGTGCGACGGGCTGGCACAGCAAACTGAAGCTACAAGATGATGCAACAAGGAGATACAAAGAGAAAACACAATGAGATAGACAACAAAACGAGGGGCAGGTGTGGCTCAAGCAATTGAGTGCCTCTCTCCCACATGGGAGGTCCCAGGTTCGATTCCTGGTGCCTCCTAAAGAGAAGACGAGCAGACATAGAGAGAACATAGTGAATGGACACAGAGAGCAGACAGCGAGTGCAAAACAACGAGGAGGGGCAGAATTAAAAAGTAAAATAAATTTTAAAAAATGAAATCATGAATGGGTGATTTCTTCCAAAAATTATTAAAAAAAGAAAGGGAAAGGGGCCTGGCGTGATCCCGTCCTGCACGGCTGTTCTCTGGAACAGAGGTTGCCCATCTCTGTTGCCTTCTCTCCCACCTAAGTGCATGCCACCACCCCATGGAAGATTCAATGGACATAGACATGAGGCCCTGAGGCCCAGAACTATCTTTTCTATTGTGAACTAAAGGCCGACAAGGATTATCACTTTAAGGTGGATAATGATGAAAACGAGCACCAGTTGTCTTTAAGAACGGTCAGTTTAGGGGCTGGTGCAAAGGATGAATTGCATATTGTTGAAGAAGAGGCAACACATTACGAGGACAGTCCAATTAAAGTAACACACGCAGCTTTGAAAACGTCCGTACAGCCAATGGACACCACCTGTTGTCTTGCAGCTGGAATATTTGTGGACAGCACTTAGAAGCTGTGGATGGAGATGCAGAGTCAGAAGACGAAGAGGAGGAGGATGTGAAACTCTTAAGTATATCTGGAAAACGATCTGCCCTGGAAGTGGTAGTAAGGTTCCACAGAAAAAGTAAAACTTGTTGATGAAGATGATTATGATGAAGATGAAGAAGATGAAGATGATGATGATTTTGATGAGGAGGAAATGGAAGAAAAAACTGCAGTAAAGAAGTCTATCAGAGACATTCCAGCCAAAAATGCACAAAAGTCAAACCAGGGAAGCGGATGTGGCTTAAGCAATTGAACTCCCACCTACCACATGGGAGATCCCTGGATCGGTTCCCGGAGCCTCCTAAAGAAGACAGCGAGCTGGTGCAATGGACAGGCACGGCAAGCTGATGCAGGAAGAGACACAAGAAGTAAAACATAATGAGAGACACAACAAAGCAGGGACCGGAGGTTCCCAGTGCCTCCTACAGAGGATGAGCAAGACAGTGAGCTGACACGACGGGCAGGCACGGTGAGCTGACGCAACAAGATGAT
>JAQZBX010033782.1:0-14193 GCA_029593785.1 Cabassous unicinctus
AAAAAAAAAAAAGAATTACTATGGCTTCAGAGAGAGAGGGCCCATCTACTTTCAAAGGGTCGCTTTTGATTTTATCAATATAATGTTACTGTGTGATTCAGAATATAATTAAGGTTAAATTCTAGAATGTTTCATTTCTATAACCCAAGTTTTTGTTTATGAACACACATACAAATGTAAACCTACAGGCTCCTTAGGGGTGCAAAAGATTAGTCATTTTGTTTTAATGTATGAATTATTGCTAATCCTGTCTTAGTGGGGTTCTCCTGGCCTTTACCACCCCACTTCTGAGTCTGTACTTTCTGTGTGTATTGGCTCTTCCCCTCTGGTAAAATTGGTTGTATGGTACGTGGGCCTCGAGGGCAAAAATGTAGCTGTGTCTCCGAAAAGAACTGGAAATCAGCTACAGCAAAGCCATCAGAAACCCAGCAATGGCTATTTCTTTGAACCCACTGTGTCCTTTTCCTTTCTCTCTGTGGACTGGCTTTCTTCTCCACCTCCATAGTGGAAAGCTCCAGAGTTTGAACATTTCAGCCTCAGCTGTAGGCAGAGCCTGTCTGTCTGTCAGTGAATTCCAATTCCCAGCTCTAGGTAGGGTGAGTCAGACCAGCCCAGATTGAGTTGAGTACCTCAGTCCATTCAGCTGTGTCAAGGCTTTTCCTTAAGGTCAAGTACGAACATGGCTGCTAGGGATCCAGCCTTCTGCATGTGGTGGAAGGGCAGGTTACAGAAATGGGGCCTGGTGACCTGTGGGCTGAGAAATAATCAAGTTTGGCCCATTTGGTAAACTGTAATTTGGAAGGGTTTAGTGGCCCACCATACATGAAATGAGGCCCACCATACATGAAATGGGAGAGTATTGACCAGAGCTGCCTACTAAAGACCATATGTGGTTAGATATGAATGCAAATCATTTCCATAAGAAAAGCTCATACAAATGGTAGGACTTCCAATTTAAAGAGCCTTATCATATGGGACCTAGAGAGCTGAAGTTTTCCAACAGAGTCACATAGAAAGATTAATATAGTAAATGTCTGTTTCGTCCATTTGACTCAAATACTTAAGAAATATGAAGTAGAAATTAGAAAAATTTTATGAATTATTATTTTAAAATAAGCTCACAGGTTTTTTTAAAGGAAAAAAATGGTTGAGATTTCTCTTTAGGTAATAAATAAAAAATGTAAATTATCATACTTATGGTACATCAGAGTTTAATCACATTTAAAGTGTGCTTTTTACATGGTATGAAATATTCTATTTAACTATCATTGCTACAATGCAATAGTTTTCTCATCCTAAAAAACTCAATAGTTAAATGTTTGATATTGACTAAGAATAAAACCCTGATATTCCAGCTAATGAAAGATTATGTAACTGAAGCAACCGTATGTTTTATCTCATGAAAGAGTTTGATAATTAGTAAAGGAAAATGGCTGTCAAGTCTCAAATAGATTAGTCAGGAGGAATACCTATAAAAGTGATAGAACATTTGGCTGTCATCAAGATTTGCTTCAGTAGGTCTTGTCTTACTGATCCCTGAGCTAATGGGAGAGTCCTCATTTTCATTAAAGGCTTCCAATTTATTCTTAACAAAAGGTAGATTAGGGGATTCCCAGTTTCTTGCTACTGTATTTTTTGTTAAAGTCTAACAGTATTACCTTTACTCTCCATGAAGTTTCTTAAAGGTGGA
The DNA here is from genome assembly GCA_029593785.1 of Cabassous unicinctus. NCBI lineage: Eukaryota > Metazoa > Chordata > Mammalia > Cingulata > Chlamyphoridae > Cabassous > Cabassous unicinctus. Next base: position 1,691 of record JAQZBX010033782.1, read on the forward strand.
ATCCATGGAATGACATGGATTCAAGAAAATAATTATTTAGTAATTTGCTTTGTCAGCACCTGATTTTTGTAGTCAGTCTTAGAAGTCCAAAAATGTCTGGCTAGACATATTTTTGCTCCAGTATTTCCATAGCCTTTGATTGCTCTATAAAACAGTGATTATATAAAAGTATTTGCTTATTCTAAAGGTATTATAATTTTGTGTTTCCCCAGAGGCTTTATGGAATAGTGTCAAAAAAGCACTGAACTCTAGGTATCAGCAAACTTGGTTCCCATCCCCGTGATCCTAGGCAAGTTGTTTAACTCCTTGGAGCTCCATCTGCCTTGCATATGTTACCAGGTTGTTGTTGAGAATCAAATGTTTATGAAAGCACTCTGTGCATTATCACATGTAATAATATGACAATGGAGTCTTATATTTAGAACACAAGCCATTTTATATATGAATGGGCAGTGAGGGGCTGATTTAGACCAGAAGTCCTGAGAGAAAATTGACCAAAACCTAATGTTTTTAATTGTATGTTTTTTAAACGTCTTACCTGCCCATCATTAAACACATTTGAAATGGTTAGCCTTGGCAAATAGGGCATAATCTGTCATGTTCCAAAGAATAAAGTCAACTGTGGCACCTGGAGAAGGGCTTTTTCCTTTTGTGCACTATTGCAGCAGCATCTGCACGCCTTCCCTCCCCCAGATGCCAACTCCAGTGGCCTGCGGGCACAGGCAGACCCATCTGTTCACAGCACTGAGCTTGATTGACATAGACAGATCAGCCGATGGTGGACTTCCTGCTCTTCTAAATATTTAATAGTCTGGGCCTCCCTGACATCGATGTTCAGGGAGAGAGATGTGTTTGTCAGAAATACAAAAACAGTGATTAAGTAAACATAAAAAAATTGAACATAATCAACTCTAATGATAATGAATTGTAGCAAAGAGTCTTTTAAATTTTAGTTTTTAAAAAAAGCCCTAGCATGGGAAGTGCCTTATATAGAAAAGCATAGATGAGAGGACAAGGGCAGGACCCTAATTTTGGTTGTCTTCTGCATGCCAGGAACAGGAACTGAGGGCTCCACAAACATTAACATGTCAATGTAATAATAGTAATAATACGTAAATAACATAGTTTGTATATTATAAATGCACTGTTGCTATTACTTGTTCTATTTCCTTTCCTCAACTTCCAAATTTGTAACTTTCTTTACTCAGTTAAAATGAAAATAGAAAGACTGGGGTTACTTTATGTCAATTACACTGTCAAAGACATGGGCTTACAGCATGTAGGTGGAAGTATTTTTTACTGAGGTGCAAGTTTGTCTTTTTTATTTGAATGAGAGAGATTTGTTGAAAAAAAATTAAAAACTGAGATCACCAATTAGTATTCCAGGTAACCAATCCATTTTTAAACAAAGCATATTAGATCTAGTTACTGTACAGCTCAGAATTATGCAGTTTTGGAAATAGTACAGGTCAGATTTATTAGTCTCGAAAATAGAAATATTTTTAATAAAAGCATAATATATTGTGCTTGGCACCCAAGGAGTTTGTGTCCTCTTGTACAATGAGTGTTTGATTATATTTTATATTTACCCATGTAGATACAATTACAGTTTTTGTTTCTGGTTTTTTTTTGTATTTATAGACCTAATTCTTCTGTGGTAAATGAACGAAACGAGAAATGTGTTCTTAAATATATATTTTTAGATTCAGAAAAATTTATGAAACAAATATTATCCCTAATCCTACCATATAGCCTCAATGATGATTAAATTTTTACTTAAAAATGGTAATAAATATATATGGTAAGAAAATTTGAACACAGTTTAAAAGTGGAACGTTTCCAATCCACATTTCCAGAGTTTACCACTGCTATTAGTTTCATGTATGTTCTTCCAGGAAAAAAAAAGTGAAATTAATAGATTTCTTACCTTTTTTTTTTTTCCCACAAAAGGGATTGCATTTCTGCACTTAAGAATATAGATTGGTGATCTTTCCATATTAGCACATATAGATGTCCTTCCACCCTTTTAAACAGTTGTGTAGTATCATTTATATGTACTATAACTTATGTAAGCAGTTTCCCTTACTGATGAACATTTATTTCCAGCTTTTTGCAGACATTTTTTTTGAGTTTTTGCTATAAAGTGATAGGTGAGTGCTTTTAAAAATATTTATTTTGTATTAATAACCTTTCTTCAATATGAAAAATACATATATGTTGCAGACAATTTGAAAAATGGAAAAAATATGAATTATAACATTTTGATATATTTGATCCTACCTTTTTTGTGAGTTTATTTATGTACGTACATGCATACCTACCTAACTGAGGCCCTACTATTATACAATTCTGAGCCCTGCTTTTTCCATTTTATATTTTCCCAATTCTTTAGAAATTCTTAGTGAGTGCAATTTTTAATGATTGTATAATATTGCACTATGACCTTGACCAATTTATAATGTGAAATTTAATTAATTTCTATTTCTTATTTTAGCTGGACCTCCATATACTTTGTATTTTGGTATTAAATTCTATGCAGAAGATCCATGTAAACTTAAAGAAGAGATAACCAGGTATAGTATTGCCATTGCTTTTGAACTAATGCATGTATGGCATATGCAAAAGGCTTTAGTTTTAAAAAATTAAAATTTGGTGCAAACATTAGAATGTCTTGTCTACCTGCCTTTTGTTAGGCTTCTCCTGTGTGGGTTAAATTTAAACGAGCATTGTATAAGGCAGTGTCTGATGATAGATGTGTTTGAAAAATGGCATGAACCTGGGTGACATGATGATAGATATGTGCAACTGCTGTGATGTGGTATTTCTGCATCATAATTGTTAAGGATGCATTCAGTCTTTTGTATTCATGTCAGAGTAGCCATTCGAACTGTCTAAAAGAAGGATATTTTGAGTGCTTTGTTTGTATATGTAAATATAAATTTGAAAAGCCGGTCACTTCTTTTTAATAGATCATAGCTTAAATATCAGGTATCCAGGTGTTTCATTTATCCCTATATGGAATGAAAAGATTGCTGCTTTAGTATTAAGGCAGAGAAAAGACCATTGTTTTATAATGTATTACTTCACTTGTATCACGAAATATTTTCAGTTAAGACAGAATTTCCAATTGGTATTGATACTATGTTGTCAAAATAGTTCATACTAAGATCTGAAAGTGGTTTATAAAAAGTGGACAATAGTGTACGATTTAACTCATTCCACTAGTGACCTGACTGCTTGTGGCAGCAAAAACAAAAGTGTTTTCCCTAATTTAACTGAGTGGTCGATTTTCCCAATAAACCCAAAGATGAGCTCAGTAAAGACTAACGCATTATTACAAAATACTGGAAATCGTATCTTTAATAATTAAGGCAGCTTGTAGGTTTGTTTCTATTCCAGCCTTTCATCTTTCCCTTTAGACTTTCTTTTGTCTTTATTCTAAACACCGCACAGAAGAGTGAGAAGAGTGTAGGCCAATTGTGCCTTTTCTGCCCCCCTCTGAAGCACCATATTTAGACCTTTTTAAGAACCGTGTTCATATCTGCATCCACTACTTTAGTCACCTTGTTAGTGAGCTCTTTGAAAAGCAGGGATGTCTGTTCAGGCTTTCATGGAGCATACCTGTATGGGAGAAAGAGCATTGAGTTGGTAAGATGTTCAGGAGAGCAGTGGTATTTAAATTAGAGTTTCATGAATAATCTTTTGTAGCCTAGAAGGCTTTCTGAGTTCTGGGCTCTTGGGAAATCTGAGTCCAAGTGGTATAAAAATACATTTATATCTGTAACTCATTAGGGAATTGCCAGGGGACATTAAAATACAATGAAAGTCCTTGATGTTGAGGTTATTAGTAACCTCTTTGTGCCTCAATTTCCTCAATTGTAATATTGCGGATATACCTGTCTCATTAAGTCTTTGTATGCCTTAAATGGAATAATTCATGTAAAACTCTTACATTTGTTTTTGGCTCATAGTAAGTGCTTGATAAATCTTAACACTTATTATTTCATCCTCTCCTTATCTTGGCAGTGCAGTGGAGTTAATCTCAAATGGGGATTAGGTTCCAAAAGATATTTGATTTAGTATTAAAAAGGGGGAAAAGACCAATGACATATAAGGCATTACTTTACCTCAGTTCATCAAATGTTAATGGTGAACAGAAATTTCCCTTCAGAATTTACTTAAGGTCCATTAATAGAATACGTGGATTTGTATATAATGTACAACTCCACAATACATTCAGTACAACCAGTTTTTCCTCAAGTATTAGACCAGATCATGTAGTTAACATCCGGTGACATATTTGGCTTACAGTTAAGGGACCATGATCCTTAGTTATTTATTTTATTTTTTGCCCAGAACATACAGTTGAATTTAAATAAGTTTAATGTATATTTAATGTAATATCTTTATATCTGATCTTTAGTATGTTGTGAAGATAAAGTCATTGATTTGCATGGACATGTTAACTAAAATGCGCAAGCATAATGGACCTGGAAAAGAGAGTTCAATTAAACAAAATAACTTTGGCAAAAGAAAAAATGGAAACAAACAAAAACCAAAAGAAGAAAACCCCTCAATATATGCTCTTAAAGGAAAAATATGCTTTGGCTAGCATTTTTGAGTTGAGTGTTTATCCTGATCCAGTTCTTTGGAAAAATGTTTCCAGCCTGCCCTGTATTATTGACTCTTTTAAGTATTTTTTAAATAGTAAATGTAATGCTATAGTAAGCATGCTTATACATACATATTGTGTGGACTCCTTTTCAACATATCACACATTCTTTTTACTTCTATATGATAGGATGTCCTTTGTGGATAGATATCCAGGTCATTTCCATTTTTTTTTTGTATTATAGATAATTCTGCAGTGAATCTTCTCATACAGTCTGATGATATTGGAGGCAATATCCCAGAGGGACATTGTATTTAGGACAAAAAGACTACAGGTGAATAGGATACTCAAGAAAATTAAGTTTCAGATTATGAAAAATATAAATTTATATAATATTTATATATATAATTAATCAACTTGGAGTACCTACTATGTGCTGTTGTAAAGTGTTTTCTGAAATAAATGAAGCTGGGGATCTAACTCCACCCTTACACCAGCCTTTTAAATATTTTTAGGTAATAAACCTTACTGACCTGCAAAGTATAAGATTCAAAAAGAAATAAGAAATCCTTGGGACATCTCTTATCAATTCTAAATTTTCTTTCTAGATCTATGCAGAATAAATCTAGTCTTTCTTCTCTCTATTAGCCCTTTAAATCATGAGAGCTTCATGAAATCTGTGAAACTGATTTTGAATTCTGATTCAAAATATTGTGATATTCTTACATGTATTATATGCCATCCATATCTCTGTATTCTCTGCAGATTTGATAACATAAAATACATATCAGTTAAGAAGATAGGCTTTGGGTCAGACAGGCCAAGGTTTGCCTCCTTGCTCTGTCATTCACTAGTATAATCTTGAGAAGATTGCATGACCTTTTTTAAAAAAAATCAATTTTATTCATATATATTAATAAAGCATACAATTCATCCAAAGTGTACAATGGTATTTTTTTAAAAGATTTATTTATTTTTATCTATTTTTACCCCCCCACCCCATTTTTGCTGTTTTTGTGTCCATTCGCTGGGCAATTCTTTGTGTCTGTTTCCTGCCTTCTCTTCTCATCCTTCTCCTCCTGTCTTCACCAGGATTTGATCCTCAGAACCTCCAATGTGGGAGAGAGGCGTCCTACTGCCTGCGCCACCTTAGTTCCTGGTTTTTTGGCACGTCTCATCTTGGCTCTCCCTTGTGTCACTCTCCTGTTACATCATCACCTTGCTGCGTGGCTCGGCAGGGCCTGGCAGCTCACCTGCACACAGGGCCTGACGGCGCACCCACCTGCGGGGCCTGACAGCGCACATGCACACAGGGCCTGGCGGCCTGCATGTCTTCTATATTTTTCTTTTTTTTATTTTTACCGGGAGGTTCTGGGGATCGAACCCAGGTCCCTCCATACGGGAGATGGATGCCCAACCACCTGAGCCACATCCACACCCCACACCCCACACCCCAATCTCTTAAGGTTGACCAGAGATACCTAGAGTTATAGTCATTTCCCATACAGGATGGTCATATAATAAATCAGGCTTGGTTTATCAGCAGCATTCTAAAAACCAGACCTAGGGAGAAAAACTAGGTCTGGGGACACATGCATGGTTTCTAATATAGCGAATATTTAGCCTACCCTGATTATTATACAAAATCAGGACAGTGAGAATATTCGCAGTGCATGACCTTTTAATGTCTCAGTTTTCTCATCTGTAAAATGGAATTATAATAAAAAAGATGACAGGGGGAGTAGATCAGATCAGAAATGCAAAAATGGTGAGTGTTTAGCAGATGATAGAGGTAGCTAAAATGGAAATAATTATAGTTATTTTATATTTTCAAGTTAATGATAGGGAATAAGGGAGAAAAAGACAACTTGGAGTCCTGACATAGGTCTTCTGGATTTAAGTCAATTCATTAATCAGAACTTTATGAGTGTAGTTGTTCATTTCACTATGAATCCTCCTACTGCTGCCCTCTAGCATCATTTCTTGAATTTGTGTATAAATACAGAATTCATTCAGTCATTAATTCATTCAGTAATTATATGGAGCCCCTGCTATGGTCCAGACAGTGTGCTTAGTACAAAGGAAATTCAGTAGTGCCCAAAGAGAGATAGGGTTTCATTCCTTCTGGAGAGAGACTCTGCAGAAATAATTGCCTTGCAATTATTAAGTTGCCTTGCAGAAATAATGTTAGCTCCAAATAACTTCTTCATAACATTCATTTCAGAACATTTTTTAGCATCTAAAAACAAATGTTTGATTTTCTAGTTTGTTTTTGTAATATTTTCTAGTATTTTGTTGGGGATTGAATCAAGCTCACAATTTTTATTTTTTGTAATCCAAATCCATATTCTTCTCTTTGTAAAGACTAGCCTGTTAAACTTTTCTCCTAGCTGAGTGACCTTCAGTTATGCGTTCACTTCCTGTGTCCCTGTCTCCTTCTTTGTTAAGTAGCAGTAACAGTCCTTATCTACCTCAGAGTTGAGGTGAGGGTCACGTTCCATTATAGATGCAAAGGATTTTGTGAATTTTAAAGGGCTGCACAAATGTAAGGTTAATACTGTTTTTCCTTTCTAGACACCTGAGGTAAAAGTGTTATTCCTGATCTCTGTTACTTTCCCTTGAGAATTATTAGGTACTTCCTGTACCATTATTCTTTCCAGGTCATACCTGATGGCTTTCTACCTTATTGAAATGATGTAGTTATTGAAGCATTTCCCCAGTCCCTCACATTTAAGTTTTAGCCAAACTGATTAAGCTCCTATCACATGTTGTGTGATTTCTCACTCTGTTGGAAGCAGTAAAGAGCCCTGCTCTTTGTTACCTCTGTGTAGGTAGATATTCTCCTCTTAGAGTGTTTTATTTCACATTCAGCTGGCACCAGAATTCAAACTTCTGCCTGTCCCCACATTGTTCAGTTTCCTCACCAGTTTCAAGTTATTGGAAGGTGCTCTTCAGGTGTCTTTGAGAGGAGCATTCCTAGCTGTCTTTGGCCTGGAAGTCTCCTTGGAGCCTTCTGTTTGGGTCTCCTGAATGAGTACAGTCTCTCTGTGCCTTCTTCTTCTTTTTTTTTTTTAAATATACTTAAAAAAAAATTTCTGTTTTAGAGATACTTGGATTACATAAATGTTACATAATGTAGGGGATTCCCATATGTCCCACTCCCTACTTTTCCCACACTTTCCCACATTAACATCCTTCATTAGTTGGTACATTTGTTACAATTGATGAACACCTATTGGAGCATTACCACTAAGTGTGGATTATAGTTTACATTATAGTTTAAACTCTCTCCCACACAATTTTGTAAGATATGATAAGATATATAGTGGCCTGTATCTGTCATTGCGGTATCATTCAAGACAGTTCCAATGTCCCGAAAATGTCCCCATATTATACCTATTTTTACCTCTCCCTCCACTCAGAACCTCTGGTGACCACTGCCTCCACATCAGTGATAAAAGTTCTTCCACTGCTAGAATAACAAGTCTATAGTAGAATAACAGTAAGTCTACTCTAGTCCATCGGTCATTCCCCAATCCTGAGGTTTCTGGGATGGTGATGCCCACTCTGTCTCAATTGAAAGGGGTCTTAGATCCCATGGGGCAGATGGATGGGGCTATCTTGCTTGCATTTGTAGACTTTCTCTGTTCCTTGCAATGGTCGTTGTCCATCATCATTTCCTTGTTAGTTGTCCTAGGTGAGTCCAATGAACTGGAGAGTAGGTGTTGCAACTCTGTTGAGATTCAGGGCCCAACTGGCACATGGACAGCCCGAAGATTTAAGTCTCTTGGACATACACCTGTCTACTCTAGTACTAACTCTAAGTTCAAATAGAAGGGACAGAAGAGCCATGTGTAGGGAAACTACAACTGAGTGCAACTCTGTCACACTGGGAAGTACTGGCAGGGTGCTAAACTCCTAAGCTGTCAGCCCTGCCTATAGTGTCTGGATGTCTCCAGAGCCCATAGGAGCCCTGCTATTTGAGGCAATATTTACTGTGGCAGTCAATGAGATCCTGCTGTGACATGAATAAGCTTAACCTCTAGAATGACCTCCCGACTCACTTTGAAATCTCTTATCCATATTACCTTCAGTGTCTTTTTACCCTTTCCCTCTTTGGGTCAAGTTCTTTTTCCAGTTGCACTGCTAATTGGTCCTTGGTAGTAATCCCTCGGTGCCAGGGGTTTCATCCCCGGAAGTCATGTCCCATGTTGGGGGAAAGGTAATGCATTTATATGCTGAGTTTGGTGTAGAGAGAGGCCACATTTGAGCAACAAGGAGGCTATTAGGAGGTAACTCTTAAGCACCCTATAATAGGCTAAGTTTCAAGTTCAAAAGAAAAGGTTCATAAGTACAGTTGTCAACATCAAAGCCTGTCAATGGTCCATCTTCCTTCAGTAGTCACTGCCCCTGTACTCGGGTGATTCTTGCTGTCCCATTAGAGAATGTAGCAGAGCTCCCCAGGATGGGAATTCAATATTCTTTTGGTTATTGTGTGAATCTCCACCCACTGTGACAATGCTCCATGAACACTTGAACTAATTCATATGCCTTATTGCTGTGCCCCAGATGAACCTCTTCCTATGCATCTCCGTCACTAACTCCCCACACCAATGATCCTCCCCTGCCACAGTTGTGATCCTTCTGTGATCCAAAACTTCTTAAAAAATGAAGCCAAAGAAATAACCAAATAAAATTAATAAGAAAATGAAAAATAATGATAGTTTTAAAAAGTAACAAAATACAAAAAGTTAAAATTTTTTTGAAATAAAATAAAATAAATTTTGGCATTATATCTTTCATCACTGTAAGATCTGTTGTCTTGTAAGTATAGTGACATTTTCTTCCATTTATTCCTCCAGTGTCTTATTTTTTTCATTTTATCTTCACAGAAGCTTTAGTTTACAGAAAAGTCACATACAGAATATAAGGGATTCCCATATACCCAACGTCCTCCCCCTTTCCCCATTTCCCCTGTTAATAACATTTTACATGTAGATGGTACATTTGTCACGATTGATGTACAAATATTGAAGCATCGCTAACAACCATGGTCAATGATTCACATTGTTTTACATTTTGGACCATATACTTTTATAAATTTTGACGAAATTTAACATGGCCTGTATCCATCATTCCACGATCATGTAGAACACTTCCATCACCCTCAAAATGCCACCTGTTCCATCTATTCTATTCCTCCTTTCCCCTTCCCTCAGGACCCAGGGCAACCACCAAGCTTCAGTCCTTGAAGAGCAAGATTCATAGTTACTTGCAACAACATTGAGGGCTTGATATACTGGCCTGTCCTCCCCTATTAGGCACTGCCTATGTTCTTGAGATACTCCTGCCCCTCTATTTGAGAACATAGCAGGACTACCCAGGATGGGAGTCCAACACCTTACCATTCGTTGTGTGGGTCTCCACCCACTGATAAAATGCACTATGACAAGATGAACACTCACATACTCCCTAGAAGCCTGCCCTAGGTACGCTCTGTCCCTCATGCCCCCCACATCCAACACCCTAAACCAGTAACCCTCCCCTACCATATTTACCAAAAAAACATTACCAACATTGTACCTTCAACCACATACCCGCAAATCCCCAGAGTTCATCTGCTCCCTCCCCCGACCCTCCCCCCAGTTCCATGGACAGTGCAACCCCCCCACATCCTACCACCTCACAGACCAGCACCACCCAACCCAATAGCATCACTTCAACACTGTCATGCCCATCCACTGCACAACTACACCCTTCTGCCTTTTCATAGATTTTGCCCATATGGGCATTGGCTCACAACCTTCTTCTCCCTTTCTGTCTCCTGTAAACCTATCTTCCAGATTCTAGCTCTGTGAGTCTGCTCAATTTGCTTAATTCATATCAGTGATAATGTGGAGGAATGGGAACCCTTTTCCACTGCTGGGGGGAATGTAGAATGGTGCAACCATTGTGGAGGACAGTCTGGCGGTTCCTCAGGAAGCTAACTATAGATGTGCCATATGATCCAGCAATCCCACTGCTGGGTATATACCCAGAAGAATTGAAAGCAAGGACATGAACAGATGTATGCACACAAGTGTTCATAGCGGCATTATTCACTATTGCAAAAAGTTGGAAACAACTCAAATGTCCATCAACAGATGAATGGATAAGCAAACTCTGGTATATACATACAATGGAATATTACTCAGCTGTAAGAAGGAATGTAGTATTAACACACGGGATAACATGGATCAATCTTGAAGACCTTATGTGTTGAGTAAAGAAGCCAGGCACTGAAGGACAAATATTACATGATTTCTGCTCCTTCTTTTAAGCAAGTCTTCTCCTTTGCCCACCCTTCTTGTCTCCAGTATTTGCTAAATTGTTAATGGCCCTCAACAGTTTACACATCCTCTTTGTCAATTTAGCTGTTTTCACCAGATAAGCAGAAAACTTGGAGGCCAGTATTTCACATCCCTTGCTCCTGTTGTACCGGCTGTAGTGTTGTGATAAGAGTGGATAGCGTGCAAGACCTAGTGCTTTTCCTCCTGGCTTCACAATCTAGCTCAGAGACAGAGCTGACATACCAGTATGTTAATTTATTTAAACAGATAACCAAGATAGTCAGTAATCGCTTCCTTTCTTTCCCACATTCTTTTTCTTTACTAGAGAAGTTGTGGGCTTACAGACAATCATGCATAAAATATGGGATTCTCATATATTGTCCTACCACCAACACACTTCACTGGTGTGGAATATTTGTTTCAATTGATGACAGCACATTTTTATAATTGTATTATTAAGTAAAGTCCATGGTTTATCTTAGAGTTCACTGCTTGTGTAGTGCAGTTCCATGGAAATTTTTTTATGTTTAGTTTTTTTTTTCCCATGGAAATTTTTTAAAAAATTATTGTTACCATATATTCAATCTCATATTTCTTCTTTTAATCATATTCAGATATATATTTTAGTGCTGTTAGTTATGTTCACAAGGTTGTGCTACCATCACCACCATCCATTACCAAAACATTCCCATCATTCCTAATAGGAACTGTGTGCATTTTAAGCCTAAATTACCATTCCCTAGCCCCACCCTATCCCCTGGTAACCTGTATTCTGATTCTGACTCTTGAGTTTGCTTATGCTAATTGTTTCAAATCAGTGAGATCAAACAATATTTGTCCTTTTGTGCCTGACTTATTTCATTCAACACCATGTCCTAAAGGTTCATCTATATTGTAGCATGTATCAGGACTTTATTTTTTAAATAAATGAATAATACTCCATTGTTTGTATATACCACATTTTATTTATCCATTCATCGATTGATGGACACTTGGGTTGCTTCCATCTTTTAGCAATTGTGAATAATGCTGCTATCAACATTGGTGTTCAAATATCTGTTCAAGTCTCTGCTTTCAATTCTTTTGGGATATACCAAGCAGTAGGATTGCCGGGTCATAGGGTAATTATATACTTTGCTTTTTGAGGAACTGTCAAACTGCCTTCCACAGCAGCTGCACCATTTTACATTGCCACCAGCACTGAATGGGTGTTCCTGTGTTCCTCATTTTCTCCAACATTTGTTATTGTCAGTACTTTTTATAGCAACCATTCTAATGGGTATGAAATGGTATCTCTTTGTGGTTTTGATTTGCATTTCCTAATGGCTAAGGATGATGAGCATCTTTTCATGTGTTTTCTGGTCATTTGTTTATCTTCTTTGGAGAGATTTCTATTCAAGTCTTTTATCCATTTTTTAATTGTTGTTGGTTTTTTTTTGTCTTTTTGTTGTTAAGTTGAAAGATTTCTTTATGTATTCAAGATATTAAACCTTTATCAGATATGAGGGTTCCAAATGTTTTCCCCCATTGTGTAGGTTGCCATTTTACTTTAGTAATAAAAT
>JAQZBX010033782.1:14293-25348 GCA_029593785.1 Cabassous unicinctus
AAGGGAGATCCAGTTTTCCCAGCACCATTTGTGGAAGAAACCATTCTTTCCCAATTGAGTGGTATTTGACCCCTTGTCAAACATTAGTTGGCCATAAAAGTGAGGGTTGATTTTTGATCTCTCAATTCAATTCCATCAGTTTATAGGAATGTCCTTGTGCCAGTACTATGCTGTTTTGATTACTGTGGCTCTGTAATAAGTTTTAAGATTGGGAAGTGTGAGTTTTCCAAAGTCATTTTTCTTTTTCAAAATGGCTTTAGCCGTTTGGAGTCCCAGGCTTTTCCATATAAATTTGATGGTTAAATTTTCCATTTTTGCAAAGAAGGTTGTTGGAATTTTGATTGGGATTACATTGAATCTATAAATTACTTTGGGCAGTACTGAAATCTTAATGATATTTAATCTTCCATTCCATGTACACTGACTATCCTTCCATTTATTTAGGTCTTCTTTGATTTTTTTTAGAAAAGTTTTATAGTTTCTGTATACAAGTCCTTTACATCATTCTTGGTTAGATTTATTCCTAGATAGTTGATTGGTTTTAATTGGTATTGTGAATTGAATTTTTTCTTGATTTCTTCTGGTTGTTCATTGCTTATGTATAGAAACACTACTGATTTTTGGGTATTGATCTTGTACCTCGCCACTTTGCTGAATTCATTTATTAGCTCTAGAAGCTTTGTTGTGGATTTTTCAGGATTTTCTATATATAGGATTATATCTTCTGCAAATAGAAGTTTTACTTCTTCCTTTCCAATTTGGATGGCTGTTATTTCTTTTTCTTGACTAATTGCTCTAGCTAAAACTTCCAGTACAATGTTGAATAACAGTAATGACGTGGGCATCCTTGTCTTGTTTCTGATCTTAGAGAGGAAGTTTTCAGTCTTTCACCATTAAGTAGGATGTTAGCTGTAGACTTTTAATATATACCTTTTATCATGTTGAGGAAGTTACTTTCTATTCCTACTGTTCTGTTTTAACAAGAATACTGTTCTGTTTTTAACAAGAAAGGGCACTATATTTTGTCAAATGCCTTTTTTGTATCTGAGATGATGTTTTGACTTTTTTCCTTCATTCTGTTAATACAATGCATTACATTAATTGATTTTCCTATGTTGAAGCACCCTTGCATATCAGGAATAAATCCCACTTATTATGGTGTATAATTTTTTAATATTATTGGATTCACTTTGCTCTATTTTGTTGAGTAGTTTTGCATCTATGCAAATATCGGTATCACTGAAAAAATTGTGTAACAAGTTGTATTGGTCAGCCAAAGGGGTGCTAATGTAAAACACCAGAAATCTGTTGCCTTTTATAAAAGGGTATTTATTTGGGGTAGAAGCTTAAAGTTACCAGGCCATAAAGTGTATATTACTTCCCTCACCAAAGTCTGTTGCCACATGTTGGAGCAAGATGGCTGCCAATGTCTGCAAGGGCTGAGGCTTCCTCTTCCTATTAAGGCTCCATGGTCCCAGCTTCTTCCAGTATTAGCTGTAGGCTGGGATAAGTCTTGTCTCTCTCCTGGGGTTTGTTTCTCTCCCGGCTCAGCTGCTCTGCTCTCTCTACAAGGCCAACTGTAAACTACCAGGTGAACTGCTAGTCTCTCTCTCCAAGGCCTCTGCCGTGTCTAATGGAGCCTTCTCTCTGTACTCACATATCTGCTTCACTGTGTATTTACTTTCCAGGACTCCAGCATTAAAACTCCTACTAATTCCTCTGCTGTGTCATTTTCTCTGTGAGTCCCCACAAGGGGTGGGGACTCAACGTCCTACTGATGTGGGCCAATCAGAATCCTAATCATAATTTAATCAAGTAAAAGCGAAACCTCTGAATACAATACAATATAATATGCCCAGAGGAGCAGACCAGTTCACAAACATAATCCAATATCTGTTTTTGGAATTCATAAACAATATCAAACTACTACACATGTTTTTAAGTTTTCCATTGAACTTAGACTCTGTATCATCTGGTGCGCCTCTTTAGGCTAGAATCTGAATTCATTTTATAATCTCTTTTGTGATATGTTTGAATATAATTGTCTATAGTGTTGTTCTAAATTATTACCTGTCTAGAACATATTTATTGAAACAATTAGAATCTATGTTTTCACAACGTTGCATAAAATGGTAGTTTTAACATGATTACTGTTTAGCTTATTGTTACAAAGAGACCCAATAATACTGTATCATAAGAGATATCGATCTGTAGTGTTTTTTTTTTCTTGTGGTATCTTTATCTGGCTTGGTCTGAGGGTGATGTTGGCTTTGTAGAATGAGGGGAGTGTTCCCTCCTCTTCAATTTTCTGGAAGAGTTTCAGCAGAATTTGAGTTAAATCTTGGAATGTTTGGCAGAATCCCCCTGTGAGCCATCTGGTCCTGGAGTTTTCTTTATTGGGAAGATTTTTTTTATTACTCAGTCAGTCTCTTTACTGATAATTGGTTTGTTGAGATTTTCTATTTCTTCTTGAGTCAATGTAGGTAGTTTGTGTGTTTCTAAGAATTAGTACATTTCATATAGGTTGTCTAATTTATTGGCATATAGTTGTTCATAGTGTCCACTTATTGTCCTTTTTATTTCAACTGGGTTGGTAGTAGTGTACCCCTTTTCATTATTTTTATCCTCTCTATTTTTTTTTTCTCTGTCAGTCTAGCTAAAGTTGATTTTATTGATCTTTTCAAAGAACCAACTTTTGGTTTTGATAATTTTCTCAATTATTTTCTTATTCTCTGTTTCATTTATCTCTGCTCTAATCTTGGTTATTTCCTTCCTTCTGCTCATTTTGGGTTTAGTTTGCTCTTCTTTTTCTAGTACTTCCAGTACTGAAGTTAGGTGTCTGATTTGAAATCTTTCTTCTTTTTTAACATAAGCATTTTAGAGCTATAAATTTCCCCCTCAGCACTGCCTTTGCTGCAACCCATTAATTTTGGTATGTTGTATTTTCATTTTCATTTGCCTCAAGATACTTCTTAATTTCACTTCTGATTTCCTCTTCAACCCAATGGTTGTTTAAGAGTATGTTGTTTAACTTCCACATATTTGTGAATTTTCCCTTTCTCCTTATTGATTTCTAGCTTCATTCCATTGTGGTTGGAGAATACACATTATATGATTTCAATATTTTTTTAATTTACTGAGACTTGTTTTGTGACCCAACATATGGTCTCTCCTGGAGAATGATCTGTGTGCACTCGAGAAGACTGTGTCTTCTGTTTTCATTCAGTGCAGTGTTATATATATGTCTGTTAGGTCTAGTTGGTTTAGTATATTATTCAAGTCTTGTACTTCCTTATTGATCTTCTGACTGAATGTTTTCTCCATTATGTAGCGTGGTATGTTAAAGTCTCCTATTATTGTAGAACTGCCAATTTCTCTGTTCAAATCTGTCAATATTTGCTTCACATATTTTGGGGCCTTGCTGTTAGGTGCATATTTATTCATAATTATTAAAATTTCAATTGAATTGTTCCTTTTATCAGTATGTAATGACTATCTTTGTCCCTTGTAACTGTTTTTTACTTAAAAAGTCTAGTTTAACCGATAATAGTATAGCCACCCCAAAATCTCTCTTAGTTACTACTTACATCGTATATTTTTTCCATCCTTTCACCCTCATCCTACTTGTATCTTTAATTTAAGGTGAGTCTCTAGAAGACAGCATATAATTGGGTCATGCTTTTTTAATCCATTCTGTCAATCTCTGCCTTTTGACTGGAGAATTTAGTCCATTTACATTTAAAGTCAATACTGATAAAATGGAACTTTCTTCTGACATTTTGCTATTTAGCCTTCGTTAAGTCTTATACCTTTTTTGTCCTACACTTACATTAAAGCCTGCTTTTATATTTATTTGCTCTCCTGTGTGGTACCTTATTGAGTGCCTTCTCATTTCTATCTGGATATATTTTTCATCTCTTTTCCTTGTGGTTACCATGGAGTTAAAATCTAGTATCCTAAATATATAAAATTACATTTCATTTGATACCAACTTTACTTTACTAGCATGCACATATACTTTTCCCATACCATCTGTTCCCCACCAATTTTTGTACCTAGTTACCATTTATATCTTTGTACATTGTATGTCCCAAAACCTAGATTTATCATTACTTTTTTATGCATTTGCATTGTAACACCTGTAGGAAGTAAGAAGTGGAGTTACATATGAAAAAATACAATAATACTGGCATTTATAATTACCCAAATGGTTACCTTTTCTGCAGGTCTTTATTTCATTATGTTGCTTTGAACCACGGCCTAGTGTCCTTGTGTTTCAGTGTGAAGAATGCCCTATAGCATTGCTTGTAGGGCAGACCTAGTGATGATGAATTTGCTCAGCTTTTGTTTATCTGAGAATGTCTTAATTAATCTCTCTTTCATTTTTTTTTTTTTTTTTTAACCGGGAGGTCCCAGAGATCGAACCCAGGTCCCTCCATATGGGAGTCGGATGCCCAACCACTTGAGCCACATCCACCTCCTTCTCCTTCGTTTTTGAAAAAATATCACCAGATATAAAATTTTTTGCTGGCAGTTGTTTTCCTTCAGCACTTGAAGTATTTCAGCTCGCTACCTTCTTGCCTCCATGGTTTCTGATGAGAAATCAGCACTCATTTTAACTGGGACTCTCTTGGTCATAACATGTTGCTTTTCTTTTGCAGCTTTCAGACCCCTGTCCTTGTCCTTTGCATTTAGTTATCTCTTTCTGGAACCTCTGCTTTGCATCAGAATGTTCTGGGAAACTTCCTTCTTAAGTGGATCACTTTTAAGCAATATTTCTTTTCTCCAGATGGTGTGCAAAATAACTAGGATCACAATACGATTTATTGTCTGACACTTTGGAGAATGAGAAGAGCTATTAATAATCATACTTGTATAATAGTCATTAATGGAACTGTCCCAGGCAAACTGGGTTGAAGGTTCACTCTAATTATAACTAGAGATAACCAAGGACTCAGAATCCAATTATAGCATTAACCAGAATGGCATAGAGGAAAAGATCTGGCATCTCTAAATCTCTGTAATTTAAGTAAATCAAATTCTTTAATTAAAAATAGTTTGCTTGCCTTCTTTGATTTTAGTGGGGCTTTTTGATGCAGTAACATAAAGACTCTGGTATCCTTAAAAGGTGTCCATGGAAGTTTGAACAGATGTCCTTTTTCTTTTTTCTAAATGAATCTCTCAGAGACAGCAAAGAAAATTCACCTTCCTCCCCACCCCCTCCCAAACACAGATGGGTAAACAGATCCATCAGTCTGTTTACCCATATATCATCTTTCAAGTCAACAAATATTTATTCAGCAGCTACTATATGCTGGACCTTTTATACTGGGAATACAACCTCCAATGAGATATTGTCCCTCTTTCTTAATCTGTCTTTTTGTCTGTGTGTCATCTCTTTTCTGTATTTCTTCATCTCCTTCTGTTTCTTTTTCACTTTCTTTCTCCTCTTTGAAGTAAACTGTGGGATCAGGTCCCTCAATTTCTGTATTTGGGAAGGGCTTTAACTATATCCAGCCACATGTTATAAAAGTCTTATTAGAGGAAGACAGATATGCATTTGTGACTCATTTCTTAAGATACTTTAAGAAATTCTAAGTTAACATTAGTAGGGAAGGGGTAACTAAACACATGTCTCCCGTAAGCAGCAGTAATTCTAATAAAATGTCTCTTTGTTTTAAAAGCTTTTGCACTGGATTTCTCCTCAAGTCACTTTACTTTGCCATTCTGCTCTCCAAGAGGAGCACAGATGATCATTACAAAGTGGATTTGGTGTACAAGATGAGGGCATGGAGTATTCCAGGAAACAGTTGGTAGTTAAGTAGGGTTAGAAAAGTAAGGGCAAGTTTGAGGGGTGTGTTACAACAGGGAGTGGCCAGTGGCAACAGATATGGCTCAGAGAGTAAATAAAAATCTTATAAGCTATTTTTAAAAGTTTGAGCTTTATCCTGAAGGCGTAGGAAACCTTTTTTAGGTATTATTTTCTAGGGAGTGACATGATCCTATTTACCTCTTGAGAATCCTATTTATTTCTTGGGAGGATTGTTTGCTTTCAACTAGTTATGAGAGATGGGAGACCAGTTAAGACCAGGTAAGAGGCAGTTTTAGAAATCCAGGGATAGTAAACCGGACTAGGAAATGGAGAGAAATGTATGGATTCCAGAGGTATTTAGGACTTAGAAACAGCAGATTTGGTTGAATGTTGGGACTCAAAAAGATAGCAAGGGTAGTTGTGCATCATTCCCAGGTTTCTCTGACTTGGGCATCTAGAGGATGGTGGTACCATTTACTGTAATGGGGAGTGGGGAAACAGGGCATTGAGCCTGAGTTCACTCAGGTCTTGCACTTGCAGTCAACATTGTTATCAATCTTCTAGAAATAATCATTGTAATATCTAACCATTTGGATTCCCTTACTAAGAGATTTGGTTGTAAGTATATAGAAAAGAGAAACTCATAATTTTTTAACATTCATTCCTTTGCCTTTCTCTGCTCCTCCAAATGACATAAAGAGTCATCTTCCAAAGACAGAGAAATTATAAAAGGACAGCCTGAAGTATGTGAGTGTGTTGTGGTGTGTGTGTGTGTGTGTGTGTGTGTGTGTGTGTGTGCAAGCAATGGGTGGCCAAAGATGGTCTTGACAGTTCATTGTATTTGTTCATAAACCTCTGGCCTCTCTCATCCCACTGGCAGAAAGTCTGAAGAAGAAAATAGAAAGCTAGTCAAGTTCCAAAGCATCCTGATTGAGACAGTTCTAGAGTCAGATTTCCACATTCCATTTCTGATTCTGCCAGTTGTATGAGATCTTAGAAAAATTAATTCATCACTCTGTATCTCAGTTTCCTGTTCTGCAAAATGGAGAGAATAATAGTAATGACCACATTTTTAAGGCTTACTTAAGTTATTTTATGTAAAATACTTAAAAGACATTACTGTGTTTATAATGTTTAGATCATTACATGGCACCATTATTATAATCGCTTTTCTTTAGGCAAAAGGAAAAGCTGCAGATAATGAGAAAGTCTTAATAGTGGGACGATTGATAGCATTATACCACAATGACATCCTATATACATGATTTTAGAGCCTATAGATAATCCATGTAATATACATTGGGTCCTTGAGATTTATTCCATGCGGTAAAAGCAGGTTTTACAAGGAGAGGCAGTAGCAGTAATGATAATAGTAATACTGGCTTAGATTTAACCTTCACATCAACCCTATGAGGTAGATACTGTCATTTTCCCAATCTTGTAGGTGGGAGACTGACTTTTAGAGAGGGTAAGCCCAAGGTGACAGAGCTAGTGAGTAATGAGCTGGGATACCAGCCTGGCACTTAGCCTCTAGAGCCTGGGCTTTGAACCACTATCCAGTATTGTCTCTGTAAAGGCCGTTTAAGTAGTTCCTCTTCACCCAAAGCACCCTCACAATTGAGTGGAGAGTGGTTTATTTTCATTAAAAGTGTTTGGATGATACCTTGACCATCAAGTCTGAAACATCAAGTGTGTGTAGTGTTAAGAGAACATTAATCTCTTTTTTTCCGTTTCTTTTTTAGATATCAGTTTTTCTTGCAGGTAAAGCAAGATGTCCTTCAGGGCCGGCTTCCCTGTCCTGTCAACACTGCTGCTCAGCTGGGAGCATACGCCATCCAGTGTAAGTTCCATTTAAGCATGATTTGCTTCAGAAATATCTGGAGAAAAATATCTTAATTTTTCTGTTAAAGCAATTATATGTATTAGTAATCGCCTTATCAAATGACACTTTACAAAAAAATGAATTTTGTCAGAATTCAAGTTTTAATCAGTGTTAATTCAGAAGTGGTAAAGATGGAACCAGTAAAATGTCCCTTATCATAGGTTGAGTAGACTTTCAGTTGCAGGGATAGCATGGATTCTTGATCAAGTGGAGCACCTGAAAATCTGTTCTACTCTATGCCTCAGCTGAATTCACTGACCACCACTCTGCCTGAAGCTGTTATGTCTCCAAGACTGTGGAGAAAACTCCATGTGGTCAGGTGCACTTGCCAGGTTCAGAGTGGAGCACACCTTTGGCACCCAGTGCTCTTTAGCTCATCCATGTGGTGGTCATGCCAGACAGCTCCTGGCCACATTGTCATTTTGTAGACAAGGCCGAAAGTATTTCCACTAATAATTACTGAGTCCCTTCTAAGAATCAAACTAGGTGAAGGGGGATTGAGACAGCATGATCCATTGCTTTATGGCACTTGCAGACCAGAAGTAATCTAGAAAAACATTCTAGGAAAAAGTCACATAGGTGAACTGGTTTGGAATGTGGATTAATGTATGAAGGAGTATTTATAAGAGTAATATAGTGAGAGGATTGTGGAAAGATGGAGTACGAAGCTCCAAGAATCAGTCTCTCCACCAGAACAACTCTTAAACAGACAGGAACTGTCTGAATCAACTAATTTGTAACTCTGGAGCCCAGTAGAGCATGTCCAGCATCCAGGGAAGAGTGGGTGGAAGAGGCTGGTAAATTATGGTAAATACTAGTAAATTGCTCTCTCCCTGTGGCTGTTACTGGCATCTATCCCCTATTCTTGTGGCAGGTGGCAGTGGGCTCTGGCCCATCATGGAGCTTACTGGTGCTGGAAAGGGATGTAAAAATCTACTTCCTCAGTATCCAGGGAGGGCATGGGCTGATCGCTGGTCATGACTTTTGATTAGTGATTTCAGATCATTAGGGGCCTGGCTTTGAAGGTGGCAGTTGTTCCAGCTTGCCTCAGAAAAAGGTGGCAGATGAGACTTTTTAAAAAATAATATGCTCTTATGTAACATTTATGTAATCTAAATATCTTCAAAAAAAATGTATATAAAAAAAAGATAACATGCTTTCTCAGAGCTTCAGGGGACAGTTGAAGGGCTGCATTTGCTGGGCAGGTCAAGAAAGTGCAGCTTTGGGAGCTGTGGCTCCCAAACTTAGCAAAAGACATGAACACGCACATCCAAGAAGCCCAGAGAACTCCAAACAGGATAACCTTGAAGAGAAATATGCCCCATAACATACTGGTCAAACTATGGAATGCAGAATACAAGGAGAGAGTTCTGAAAGCTGCAAGGGAAATTAATGTGTTATGTATAAGAGAGTCCCAATTAGATCAAGTGCCAATTTCTCATCAGAAACCATGGAGGCAAGAAGGCAGTGGGTTGAAATACTTAAAGTGCTAAAAGAAAACAATTGCCAACCAAGATTTTTATACCTGGTGAGACTTTCAAAAATGGAGAGATTAAGACATTTCCAGGTAAACAAAAACTGAGGGAGTTTGTCGCCACTACACCTGTCCTACAGGAATGCTAAAATGAGTTCCTCAGACTGCAAGTAAGGGACATAAGACAGTGGTTTGGTTCCAAGTGACATAAAGAAATACTGACTTCCAGTGATGGTAACCATTTGGGTCATTATAAATGCCAGACTATTGTATTGCCAATTATTTTCATATGTAACTCCACTTCTTGCTTCCTACAGGTACTAAAATGCAGATCCCTAAAAAGTAAGGAAGAAGCTATGGTTTTGGACATACAATGGACAAAGATATAATTTGTACCAAGTACAAAAAAAATTAGGGGAAAGGAGGTATATAGGAACAATATATGTGTATGCTATTGAAGTCTAGATGGTATCAAATCAAATATGATTGTTATGTAGTTTGGATACTAAATTTTAGCCCCATAATAACCACAATGAAAATGTAAGAAAGATATATCCAGATAGAAATGAGAAGGGACTCAATGTGGTACAATACAATGAATCAAAATAAATATGAACATAGTCGTAATGGAAGGCTTGAGGGACAAAAAAGGTATAAGATATACAAAGACTAAATGGCAAAATGGTTGAAAAAGTCCTGCATTATGAGTAGTGACTG
Source organism: Cabassous unicinctus (assembly GCA_029593785.1). NCBI lineage: Eukaryota > Metazoa > Chordata > Mammalia > Cingulata > Chlamyphoridae > Cabassous > Cabassous unicinctus. The sequence goes on from JAQZBX010033782.1 coordinate 24,179, forward strand.
TAAATGTAAATGGTTTAAACTTTCAGTCAAAAGGCAGAGATTGGCAGAATGTATGGAAAAGCATGACCTAACTATATGCAGTTTATAAGAGACTCACCTTAAATCCAGAGACGTAAGTCGGTTGACAAAGGATGAAAAAAAAAATACATACCATGCAAGTAGTAACCAAAAGAGCTGGGGTAGCTATACTAATATCAGATAAAATAGACATTATGTCCAAAGCAATTATGAGAGGCAAAGATGGTCATTATATACTTATAAAGCTCTGATTCAACAAAAAGATGTAACAATTATAAATGTGTATATGCACATAACAGCAAAGCCCCAAAATAAGTGAAACAAATACTGACAGAATTGAAGGGAGAAATTGATGACTCTACATTAATAGTAGGAGATTTTAATATACTACTGTCAACAATAAATAGAATATCTACACAGAAGATCCATGTGGAAATCCAAACCTTGAATGGTGCTCTAAACTAACTAGGCATAACAGGCATATATAGAACACTTCAACCAACATATCAGAATACACATTCTTCCCTATTGCACATTGATCACTTTCCAGGATAGACTATATCTTAGGTTACAAAACAAGTCTCAATAAATTTTAAAAAATATTGAAATCATGTAATGTATCTTCTCCCATCACAGTGGAATAAAGCTAGAAATCAATAACAGGAAGAGAAATGGAAAATCCACAAATATGTGGAAATTAAGCAACATGCTCTTAAACAACCAATGGGTTAAAGAGGAATTCACAAGGGAAATTAGGAAATATTTTGAGATGAATGAAAATGAAAATACAACATATAAAAATGTATGGGATGCAGTAAATGCAGTGCTAAGAGGGAAATTTATAGCTCTAAAATGCTTATGTTAAAAAAAAGAAGAAAGATTTCAAATTAGAGATCTAACCTCAGTACTGGAAGTACTAGAAAAAGAAAACCAATCTAAACCCAAAGCGAACAGAAGGAAGGAAATATCCAAGATTAGAGCAGAGATAAATGAAATAGAGAATAAGAAAATAATAGAGAAAATTAACAAAACCAAAAGTTGGTTCTTTAAAAAGATCAATAAAATCAACAAAACTTTAGCTAGACTGACAGAGAAAAAAGGAAAGGTTACAAATTACTAAAATCAGAAATGAAAGCAGGGACATTACCATGG
>JAQZBX010033783.1:0-13616 GCA_029593785.1 Cabassous unicinctus
ACCAGGAACCAATCCTGGGACCTTCCGGAGTGGAGAGAGGCTGCTTAATCTCTTGCGCCACCTCAGCTCCCTGTTCTGCTGTGTTTTCTCTTTTTGTTGTGTCATCTTGCTGCGCCAGCTCTCCACGTGGGCCAGCACTCCTGCACGGGCCAGCACTCCATGTGGGCCAGCTTGCTTTTTCTTCAAGGGGCCCCTGGACCTCCTATATGGTAGATGGGAGCCCAATCGCTTGAGCCACATCTGCTTCCCTGATATACTCTTTAAAAGGATCTCTTAAGACTTTTAGAGGAGTAAGGGTGGAAACAGGAATTACTGGAGAGCTTATATAAGGGTCTAAGTGGGGAGGACCTACTCACCGGAAGACTTTCCCTTATGGCTCTTGCCACCTTGCCCAGTTGTCAGAATAAGACTTTACTTTCTGTTCCTTTTTTTCTTATGGGTCTGTTGTAGAGATCTTGAGTACCCTTAGGCTCTGTTCTGCTGCTACATCTTCCACTCTCTTTAGAGACTAGTTCTTGGTCCAACGTTGGGGTTAGTGTTGCAGTCAGCTGCTCCGTTTGCAGAAAGCTTGCCCAGCTATTCCTTAATCATCCTTACCTTGATGTCTTTCTCAATTTATTTTGTCCGAGGTGTGTTTTCTAAGACCCCTTCAAGGATTAACTCTTGCTAAGCATTATCCAGATAGATGTCTTTTGCCAAAGCGAAGTGCATTTCCATAAAAGCTAGCATTTGAACCTAACAGTCCATCATTTGAGTTGTCTGCCTATGAAGGAGATTAAGAAAATATTTTTGTTGGGGGATCCCGAGACCACCACCATCCCATGCCCCCCAGGTTTGGTGATTTGCTAGGAGGACTCACAGGACTCAGCATCTAGTTTTACTCATGGCTAAGGTTTATTACAACAAAAGAATACAAAGCAAGTTCAGCAAAGGGAAAATCCTCTTGGAGTGAAGTCTGGAGGAAACTAGGCATGAATTCCAAGAGTCCCTGCCCAGTGACATTGCACATACAGGCATGCTACGTTCTTCCACCACACGTATAACAACATGTGAAGTGCTGTCTACCCTGGAGGCTCATTAGAGACCCAGTGCCTCAGGTTTTTACTGGGTGCTGGTCATGTAAGCACCCTCTGCCTAGCACAGCACCCACCCAAATTCCTGACTCCCAGAAGGAAAGCATAAACCACATTGTTTGTACAGACAGTTTAAACACAAACACCTTACCAGTTAGGGACTGGCAGGAACACTTTTGTAATCCAAGTTCTGAGACACCAGCTGGGGCCAACCTTGCAAGCAGGCCTCTCTAAAGACAGCAGTTTCAGGCTTGCTATAGTAACTCTTTTCTGCATAGTAGATACTTAAATGCCTTGCATTTTCTAAATATTTAAAATATATTGAGATAAAAGATGCAGTGTGAATTGTTACCAGACTTTCCACATCCTGACTACATATTTTTCTGTTTTGATTGATATATATATATATTTAAATCAAATATATAATAGTTTGTGTTGAAACTAGTGGGTGACTTATAGTCATCAGGATTGCTGACAGTTCCTCTTCTGGCCATTCTAATCCTCTTTCTTCTGAACTGTGGACCTGTAACTGAACATGCAAATTTTCTACATTTTCCTTATGTAATAATCGCTTAACCTTAGTGGTGGAGCTGATGTAGAACACCTCCATTAAGTAATCTAATTCAGAAGATAATGTGGGAAGGTGGACAAGAAAACAGCTGTTAATTTTGTTGAATGGGAACTTATTAGCTCCCAAAATTCTGTGAATTTCTGAAAAACTTACTAAGGAGTCATCACTTCTTGGGATTTTAGAAGTAATGGCAAAAGAATGAAAGGGCTGGGGATAATGACTTTTAGTATCAATTTTACAGGATATAAAGGTAACAAATTATAATTCCCCTCAACAGCATTATTTTATACATATTTTGACAGCTATTCAGGATTATGAAACTGCTCAGGAGCACAATGAAAATGATCAACAAATTCGGGAAGGTCTAGAGAAAGCACAAAGACTATTGAAACAGTCGCAGAAAAGAGATTATTACAAAATCTTGGGAGTAAAAAGGTGAATTGTTGATTTGTATTTAAAATTTGCATTGTCATTTTTAATTGCCTCTGTTTTAAAGCTAAACATTGCTCTTCTTCCTCTCCCTGACCCCCTGCCTCCATTCATTTACTTATGTAATTTCAGTCATATAGCTTAAACCCTAACAATCTTTCACATCACAAAGCTATTCTGAATATGTTACAGGCAGATTTCTTTGCTAGAGATCAGTAATGCAATAATAGAGAGTTAGTAGTTGGTGCCAGAGAAATGACACTGTGGCGTGAATAGGTCCTTTAAGAAGGGTAAAAAGGTAGAATTGAGCTTTCTTTTGGTGGGATGGGAAGGAAGAGGGGATGGGGAAAAGAAAAAATCCTTCTCTAAGTCTATAAATAAAGTAGCACTTTTAGAATTGATGTGCAGGAACTGGGAGGTATATAATTTACTTAGTGCTTTTTTTTAATATGATTCACCTTCCCTGTCTGAGTGAACCATCAGTCTTTCCCTAGAAAGTCTGAAACTTTGTTTTTATTAATATTAAGTAATCTAATTCAGAAGAAAAATATAAAGTAGAATTCAGAGTCAGAATGTGCTTTTTTAAATGCCAAGAATTGAACCATAGTAGCTTGGACAATCAGAAAGTTTAAGAATTGACTTACATGGCTATTTTTAAAGGCCAAATTTTAAAGATCAGGAGTACTTTAATTTATTCCCTGTCAAATTATAATATTAGTGAACAAGTGTCTAAGGAAGTCTGATCACCTTTAATGATCATCCAGAACTGTGTGTTGAATGTTTGATATATTATACCATAGGAAATACTAGGAATGATCAAGAGCTGATTGGCAGAAAAAAGGCAGTTTATATTTTCAGTGTAGAAAAAATCTAATTGCTACAGATGTCTTGTAAAATTCCCAAAACAAGGTCTAGCCTTTTTTTAAGGGATGAAAAGTTAAGACAATATGTGTATTACAGGTTACAACTAATATAATAGCTTGAAAAAATCATGAGACTGAAGCATACGTATAATATAAAAAGACAAGATTGAAAAATCATATTGAAGGAGTATTAACCATAATAATTATTAACCATCTTGTTCATGTGACAGTGGGGTCTTAACTGACTCCTCTAATTTTTTGGGCAGTGTGCTGGACACTTCTTAAACTAATGATTATTAGTTAATTTTATCACCCCCCACCCCCAGAAATGCCAAAAAGCAAGAAATCATCAAAGCATACCGAAAATTAGCAATGCAGTGGCATCCGGATAATTTCCAGAATGAAGAAGAAAAGAAAAAAGCTGAAAAAAAGTTCATTGACATAGCAGCTGCTAAAGAAGTCCTCTCTGATCCAGGTATTATTTGCCCTTACAATATTTCTATCCCCTTGAAATAGCTGCATTGGTGATTCATTAGGTCTTAGTCCTTTGACCCATCTTAGAGTCAGTATAAGAAGAGGAAATAGGAAACGTGGTGGTTTGGTTCTGCGGTATTGTGGAGGCAGTGAGGGATCAGTGCTGTGTGGGTGGTGGTCTGGGGCTTCCCTTGGAAGCTGGTGACTAGCCCTCAGCCTTGCAGTTTCAGAAGTCCAGTTTTATGTTTGTGCTCCATGCCCTGCCTGTCAGATTCTAGGGACTCCTGTATGCCTGGTGCGGCGGAAAGACCACCAGAGGTGGATCCATGAGGCCTGAGCTTGAATCTTATTTTTACTTGACAAATTACTAGAATTTTTTGGGGCCTCAGTTTTTTCACCTGAGATATGAGGGGGGTAACACTGATTGGGATTGTTTAGGTTCCTTCTAACTTCACAGGTCATTCCACCTGTGTGTTCATCAGGAATTTTGCCCTAAATCAAGTGATCACTAGATTTACTTGTTGCTATATATATATGCTCTTTTATCATACACTATTATGGCCTAGAAAAGAAGGTGGACCGAGTTTGGGAATTTAGGATATTTCCAAAGGGAATTTAATGTAGTTAGCTGATACCTACTACAGATTTTTGTTTGTTTTTTAGGAGGTACCAGAGATTGAACCCAGGACCTTGTACATGCAAAGCAGGGGCTCAACCACTGAGCTACACACACTCCTCACCTACTACTGTTTTGTGGCCTTGCATGTTAGTGGGAGCAGAGCTATGATTTGAGCTAAACAAATTCAACAAAAATAGAAGGAAATCAGGTTTTATGCCTGTTTGGCAAATGTTTTTGAGTACCTACTTGTGCAATGGAATTGAAGTTAATCTTTTTTTCTCAAGTAATTTATTCATTTATTTTTAAAAGATTTATTTATTTCTCTTCCCCTTTCCTCATTGTCTGCTCTCTATGTCCATTTGCTGTGTGTTCCTCTGTGTCTGCTTGTCTTCTCTTTAGGTGGCACTGGGAACCGATCCTGGGACCTTCTGGAGTGGGAGAGGTGCTCAATCTCTTGCACTACCTCAGCTCCCTGGTCTGCTGCGTCTCCTTTGTCTCTCCTCTGTGTCTCTTTTTGTTGCGTCATCTTGCTGCGCCAGCACTCCTGCACGGGCTAGCTCTCTGCTCAGGCCAGCTTGTGCATGGGCCAGCTTGATTTCACCAGAGGCCCTGGGAATCGAGACCCTGGGACCTCCTATATGGTAGACGGGAGCCCAATTGCTTGAGCCATACCCGCTTCCCTCTCAAGCAATTTATAACCCATTAGGGAGACAGAAATGTACTTCCTTTATAAAGTATAGTAGGACCCATACTATCTGTTCTTTTATTCAGCAAATATTGAGTGTTTACAACATTCATTGAACTGTTCTATCCTCTTGCCTTATGCAGTGCACAGGTGTGACATCTATATCAGATTGGGAAGCCAGGAATCTTCTCAGGGGAGAGGACTCTTGAGCTGAACTTAAAAGGACAAATATTAGGGAGCTAGCCAAGGGAGTTGGGGTTGACAAGTCATAAAGACATGCATTCATAAAAGAGGTGCATCTTGTTTGGAATGACTGAGGTGAAGGGTGGTATAGGAAAGTAGCAGGAGAGGAGAGGCTACGAAATGAGTAGGCTTTAAGTTCTTCAGTAGTTTCCTACATCCCTTACAATAAAATCCAGCTGCTCGCGTTTACACCCAAAACTCCTTCATTTAAGTACCTGAATTTTATTGAGGGATGTGGGTAACTATTGGAGAATTGTAAAACAGAGGTTTGACATGGTCACATTTACAATTTAAATGTAGAAGATGAATTGGGTTGGGGGCTGTGACTGGGTAGATGGGAAACAGTGAAGTTATTTCAGAGGATGTGGCAGATAGGAAGCAGAGGTGGAGGTATGCTGAACCAAGGCAGCAGTGGTGTTTGGAAAGGAGGTAGGGAACACAAGTAGTTATTGAGGTGATAGAGGGGATACTGGGGATGAGAGAGAGTTGTTAAAGATGAGCAGTTTGAGAGTGACAAATTTAGAAGCTCTAGACTGCTGTGGGATGAATTGGGTGACTGAATTAGGTGATGGTAACATTTGCTGAAATGGGAAACCAGAAAGGGTCAAATTTGGTGGAAAACATTATGAATTAGTTTAGACATGTAGAGTTTCAGTTATGGGACATACTATCAAGAACTGTGATTTTACTTTACTTGCAAGCTAACACATTAGTTTCCCAGATGCTGGCAGAAGATACTTTGTGATGTCTTGAGTCAGAGACACATTGTGGCAAGCAGCATGAACTCCATTGAGTATGTGTGTCGGTTTCGTGGGCCCAAGTCCAATGTGGATGATATGATATGGGTGTGGATGGATGTCTGCACATGCAGTGGGTTGCATTACAGAAGAACCCCGAGCTTTGGGAACCGTAATCTTTATACTGGACGTAAGCAAACCTGCTCCTTGCCCTCAAGGGAAACAATATTTCTATCCTCCAAGGTTTTTGCTATAAAAAACATCCATTAAAAGACAGTCTGGAACAAAAGGGCAATCAGTACTTCATAGTGCAGAATGCAAGAGACCCACAGAGAATTGTCTCCCAACATCTAAGAGGTGGAGTGTACTACAGACAGCTGTGTGAATTTAAGCTCAGTAAAAAGGTCTGTTTTAGAGAGAGAAAAATATAGGAGCCCCCCTTGTACAAATGTTACTAGTGGCAGGTTTGGATGTGGTACCTCTGAGTGTTACAGGTTGAGATGAGAAGAACAGAGCTTCAAGAATGGAGCCCTGGGGAATGTTGACAATTAAGGGGCCATTGGAGAAGGAAACTGAGGTGAAGTCCAGTCAGGCACTCAGTCACCAGTTAGAGTGGCTTGGGTGCTGGAATGTTCTCTCTTGTGTTAATCTGATTCATTTCATCCTCCCTGTACCTAAGGCTGAGATCTCCTTTTGCTCCTTCTCATACTTATCCTGCTAATTCCACACTTAATAGCTCTGTGATTCTGGGCAAAGTTACTTAACCTATCAGTGCCTTGTTTTCGTCCTCTGTAAAGTGTGGCTAATGTTAACTCTTAACTCTAAGAATTGTGAGGATTAAATGAAATAGTACATGCTTGGCATTCAGGAAGTACTCACATAGAATATTTATTATTGCTGGTGTTGTCACCATCGCCTACTTCCTTGCACCACCAGATGCTTTATTTGGCTTCTTGTAGCCTATTGTTGTCTTGTTAGCAAAGTAGGACCAGAAGCCTGGTAAACATCATTACTTCTGTCCCTTTTCACTGTTTTTATTAGATTGGAACATAGAAAACTGCCATTTTTGTAGGTCAAAAATAGTAAAACATCTTCATATGGTGCAACCTAATTCTACAGGCCATTGTAACATTCTGTCATTAAGTTACAAGTTGGGTTATTGTGATGTCACAGTTATAGCCTGTAAAGGATCTTTGGCTCCCTAGTGAAATTTGGAAGACAACTCATCTCTTCTGTAACATTTTAGTGTATTATTTCTATAGGGAATGGCTAGATCATCCCATACAATTATAACACTGTCATTCTTATCTCTTCCAGTAGAGTCTATCTTCTTTAGGTCTGGGCTGATTCAGATTTTGTTTCTTCTTAAGTGCAGTGGTGCTGGAGCAGCCATGACTTTGTACAAATTTATAATCTCTGTAAGCCACATTACCCTCGTGGTTTTTTTTTTTTTTTTGAGGTACTGGGGCTGGGGATTGAACCTGGGACCTCATATGTGGGAAGCTAGCATTCAAACCACTGAGCCACATCAGCTCCCCTGAGTTGGTTTTTTTGTTTGCGTGTATTTTTTTTTTTTCCTGTTTGTTTTTAGGAGGCACCAGGGACCGAACCTGGGACCTCTCATGTGGGAAGCAGGTGTTCAACTGCTTGAGCCACATTTGCACCCTCATTTTTCAAAGGGGCTGATGGCTGCCACACCAGATTCTTAATGCTGTAGGGTTCAAGCGTGAGAATATATGTAAGAGTGCTTTTTAAACTCTATATCTGAAAGCAAAAATATATTTATAAGCAAGCTTGAATGACGAGTCATAGGTACCTGAATAATAGTAAAGACCAGGGTATTAATATTTATATTTACATATTCATTCTTTTCTTTTTATGTCAGTTGTTGCATAAGGTAGATAAGCTGTAGGTTTCACAAGAGGGAAAGGAGCTGGTGGCTACTGAGCACCACTACTTGTGCTCCAGCACCACGCCCAGTGCTTTTGCAAATATCGCCTCTTTTCATCTGCACTTCTTCCTAAGGAAGTGGGCCCAGAAGGCCTTTTCTGCAATTTTGAAATTTACACCAAAAGAAAGATCCAGGTGTTTAATCATAGGAAGCTACTCTAGACTCTGCTGCGAGTGATAAGTAATGTGCAGTAAATGTACTGTTTTACCTTTCTAAAACCTGAAATTGTAAATTCCTCAGGGGTATTGGGGTGGAGGATTTTGGATCCTGGACCATTTTCGTGTTAAAGATGAACACTGAAGTTCAGAGAAGGTGTACTTTGTCTAATAAGATAGCACAGTTTGCTAACTAGCAGGAGCGCATGTATCGACACCCAGGCCTCTCTGACTGGGGCCTGTGGTCCTTTCATGACAGTCCCCTAGTAAGAGCAGGTGATAAACTGGAGGTTGCTTTTGATATCAGATCTTAAAAGACTACTTTTTAAGCAGACTTTTCTGCGTTTTGTTTTTGCATGCAAAATTAACTGTGGTGTTGAGATTGTTACTGAAATCAGTGTTTTGTAAAATGTGGCTCAAACCTGCATGAAATCACCTGGGATCTATTGCATATAGTCTCCTTGGCTAGGTGGATCAGACAATATGTGGGGCAAGGACCAGAAGACATTTTTTTACGAAGCTCCCCAGTGATATCTTCATATAACAAAAGTTTGAGAAACACTGTTCTGAATCAATTTAAAGAGAAATAGCCACCCTACTGCTAGTTATATAATTAAAATAATTTTGTAGTTTTGTCAAGTAATTGGCTGCTTCATTAAACTTTGTTTCCTAGAGAATTTTAAGCCTGGTACTTTGGATTCTTAAGGTGTCTTATGTCTTACTTTTTGTTGGAGTCCTTTTCATGAGTGGACACTAAATCTAAGGAACATGAATATAGGTTTTATGGCTCAGTTCTGATGTCACATCTCCTATTGATGCTTTCTTTTATTATTGATAGAAAATATAGCCAGATGGAAATAAAATTATATTTAGCACAATTAACACACACTTAAACTTCATTATTTTATATAGTAGAAAATGTAAAGCTGAGTGCTACAGTATACACAAGGGATTCATTACCTTTCTGCTAAGTTTTTACCAGTTTGTCTTTCTTCTAATCCTTAGCTATTAGACCTCACTGGGAGGTATATATATATTTTTTTTTCCAAATGGATTATTCAATCTTTTAAAAAACTTTTTATTTTTATATACAACACAAATTTCCCATTTTAACCATTTTCATGTGTACATTTTAGTGGTATTATTACATTCAGAATATTGTGCTACCATCAACACGACCCACTATCAAAACTTTCTCCTCACTGTAAACAGGAATTCTGTCATTAAGCAATTACTCTCCATGATTCTCCATGCCCTTTCCCCCCAGGGCCTGGCAACCTGTAATGTTCTTTCTGTTTCTTTGTATTGTATGAGAGAAATCATACAATATTTGTCCTTTTGTGCCTGGCATATTTCACTCAACATGATGCCTTCAAGGTTTATCCGTGTTGTATGTATCAGAACTTCATTCCTTTTATGGTTGAATAATAGTCCATTGCATAGATATACCACATTTTTTCTGAAGAACTGCCAAACTCTTTTCCACAACGGCTGTACCATTTTACATTCCTACCAACAATGTTTGAGAGTTGAGGGTTCCTATTTTTCTCTGCATCCTTGCCAATGCTTGTTATATATTATTGTTTTCTTAGTGATAGCCATCTTAGATTTTTTTTTTTTTAGGAGGTACTGGGGATTGAACCCAGGACCTCATGGGAAGCAGGCACTCAACCACTGAGCTATATCTGTTCCCCAGTGAGAGTTGGTTTTTTCGTTTGTTTGTTTTTAGGAGGTATCAGGGATTGAATCCAGGACCTTGTTTATGGAAGCAGGCACTCAACCACTTGAGCTACATTTGCTCCCCCACAGTCTATTTTCAATGAGTAACTTTCAGGTGTGTGAATTTGTGCTAAGTCCCTTTCAGATAGTTAATAACTATTTTGAGTTCTCCTCTTGCTTTTCTCATCTCTTTTTGTATTCTCATGGAATTTCTTAACATAACTTAATTGTGTTGGTAAAGTAAAAACAAAAGATAGTATAGCATTTACTTAAAAATCTATTTTAATGTTCCAGCAGTATTATAAAAATGTACAATGAACCCATTGGTCTTTTTTTTCTTCCTTCTCTTCCCTAGCAGCCAGGGTTGCTGTTGAAGTCTTGTGCCATTATTTTCCCTTTGTGTGTCATTTTTTTGTTCTTTTTTCTGTTCTCTATTAGTGGTGGACCTCCTGGATTTTTCAGCTCAAAATTGTCTGGCTCCTGTCTTCTAGTACTTCTTTTCAAGATGATTTCCTTCCTTGTTTTCTAACCTTTTTAAACGATCCTTTTTTTTTTTTTTAAGGTACAGGGGCCGGGGATTGAACCTGGGACCTTGTATATGGGAAGCTGGTGTTCAACCACTGAGCTGTATCAGCTCCCATGAGTTGGTTTTTTCATTTTACTTGTTTTTTTTTTTCTTCAGGAGGCACTGGGAACTGAACCCGGGACCTTCCATGTGGGAAGCAGGTGCTCAACTGCTTGAGCCACATATGCTTCCTAAAGCATCATTTTTAAGTACTAAGAATTCTTTTTTGTTCTCTGTCCTTTTTACATAGCTCCTGTTCTTAAGGATGAAATATCTTTTTTTTTTTTAAAAAAAATGAAATATCTTTTTCTAGTCTGAAAAAATAAGCTTTTCCTTCTGACCCCTGCATTGTTCCCTTCTCTCATTTGTATGCACTGATCTCTTCTCATGAGGGACCTTCCTCAGGGCTGCCATGCACGGCTGCACAGCAGTGTGTGCACAACTCCAGGAGCACCAATCCGACCATGAGGCGAGTGGTGTGTGTCCTGGAATTGCACTACATGGGGCCTAGCTCCCCTCCTGTCTGAGAAGCCTTGGAGGTGTTAGAAAGCTGATTGGTAGCTTGTTGGGTTGATGACAGTGTTGCCTGACAGACTTCATTTTGGGGGATTATGGTGGTGACATGGTTGTTTTATCTGAAGAACGCTGACCATTGTGGGGGTCTGTTTCTCTGGCATTATTCACTTTTCTCCAGAGAATTTCCTTGGGTAGCTGCCAAGTTTGGATAGCTTCTTGTGTGCTGAGGAGATTTAGGATTCCTGAATTTCAGCAAATACCCATTTTCAACCCCAAACCTTCATCCTCTTCTCTGCAACTGGTATTTTTCTAGTTCTTTTCCCCTTGAGACTAAACTTCTGACCTCCTGGGTGGAAATGGGAGAGGCTGAATTAAAATACCAGGCACAACTATTTTGATAAGTGATGTTTTACCCAATCCTAACCCTACCCCTCAAAAAAAGACACAGTCCCACACACATCTTAGTCAACACCTTGGCCTAATATGCTGATTTCTTTTATAGAAATGAGGAAAAAGTTTGACGATGGAGAAGATCCTTTGGATGCAGAGAGTCAACAAGGAGGTGGTGGCAACCCTTTCCACCGAAGCTGGAACTCATGGCAAGGGTTTAATCCCTTCAGCTCAGGCGGACCATTTAGATTTAAATTTCACTTCAATTAAACCAACTATTTTTCTGCTCTTTTTCCTGAATTTTTTTTTAAAGATTAAAAACAAAGAAACCTTGTTTCAGGATCCTAATGAAAAAAATTTTCACACCTTTCTGTTGTCCATAACCAAAGAGTTGTTTTAATAGGAAAACTTTGTTCTTATCCATTTTAGACTTACGGTCGATGGGTTTGCTAGGGCAGAGAGGCAAGGAACATTCTATTTCTGACAAAGCAGCCTGTATACATTTCATGAATGCCTGGAAGAAATGGTCTGAGGCAGGCTCACCTGTGGAAGGGCTCATGTATTTTATATTTTTCTACACTGGAGCATGGAGAAATTATTCCTGTCTTCACAGCCTTGCATAGTCTGTGCCTACATGTGTAAGAAGAAGCTGTAATCTTCATGAGAATGGATTCTGGTTCAGTATTCTTAGAATATTAACATTTTGAGCTGTATGTCCTTTGACACAACTTCGTTTAGATTTTGGTCAGTCAAGTCATTTGCAAATATCTGTTATATATTTGAGCCTCCTTTAATCTGCCTATGTTTCAATGTTCCTTTACTTGGATTAACATGGCAGTCATTAAAGAAAGGCAAGAGTCCATGTTTTAGAAAACCTGCTACCAAATGGTAGTTGAATATAGTCAGGTTTTGATTGGTGTTAATTACATATTTTGTGCTTTTCAATACCTGGAGGAAAATACTTTACTGAGAACCACTGAAGTAGAATGTAATTATGAAAAATATGAGCCCTTTCATTTAATATTAAGCCTAACAAATCAACTAAAAGATTATTTGTGAAATCATTCTAGATAATGTAGCAGGAGTATTAATTAAAATAATTTTGCTAAAGTATAGATTGAAATACTTTTTAAATAACAGAGGTTCTCAGTTTTACAGAATTTTCTGTTACAGGATTTGCTTCGAAATGTAAAATTAGTCAATAAAAACACAATGCCCATTGTTTGCCATTCTTAATAAATACAGCAAGGCAGGTTCTTTTTCTCCTTCTCTTTCATCCAGGTTTGAACCCATGGGACTATAGTGACTCCCACACTGGGCTTGTTTGCTGATGGATGTTAAAGAGGATAAGCTCCTTTACAGACCTTGATGCCGCTATATGTTCTCAGGCCTAAAAAAAAAAAAAAACAAAAAAAAACAGGCTTGCAAACCTTGTCACCTCTGGCTATTTCCCATTATCATTTCATTTAATAAGATGGCATCTTCTCTTTGGATACCTTTTTCTTACCTTTTCAGAAATTAACTTTTCAGTCTTTGTATACTAGATAATTTTTGCCCCCTAAAAATGAGTGTCACTTTAATCAAGAACATTGAATCTTTATGAAACTGTTGATGCTGCATTTATGTTAGGTAAGAATCATTAACTTTATTCTGCAAAGGTTTTTGTTTTAGCTTCAGAGCATTTTGAAGCTTTTTAAGCAGCAAAGGGTCTAATATAAATATTTTTTCATGAAATCAAGCATTTTAAATTTTTGTGGAGGCATTCTTACCACTAATGTCTAACAACAGCCAAGCACAAAACTTTTTCTTCCGCAGTCCTCTTGAAACGTGTGTATAAACATTTTTTTTTTTTAAACTGTGGGACAAAAATTACATAGTTGAGTTGAGCAAAACACTTAAATATTTTTCATTCTATTTAGAAGTCTATTTCTTACCAATAAACTTAACATTGCATTTTGAAAACTAGTAAACAACTTGCAGCTTTCATTTTGTTTTAATGTCTCAAAATTCAAGCCTTAAAATAATTTCCAAGGTAAACTCATTTTTGTCTATTCTTTAGTCTTAGTAATGTTAGTTATATCAACAATATTTTTCAATCTGGTTCCTTGGTTTACGATGTCACTGTGACCTCTTTGAAATATAGTGGTAACCTCTACTTTCAGAAGTAAGACTTTTCACACAGAATCAGGACAAAAGAAGGTATCAAATCACTTGCCCTTCAATTTGAAGAAGAGGATGAAAAGCTAGCAATGACAAGGCGCCTGAAGGGTTTTTGGAATTATTGAAGGCTAGTTCACATTGGAAAGGTATTTCTTGGGCAGCTATTGCTTGCTGCTTATCAACCTGCTGCCCTGAGGGTGGTTTTTATTTTTTTCCTCCACTTATAACAACCATGATCCTTGTTCCTAAGGTCTCACCATAGCTTATTATTTACTTAATCATAACTGACATGTTAAGAGAGTTATCTTGCCTGTTTTCAGTGGAGAGAGAAGATAAGCTATATTTGGCATTGGCTATGCCAAATGCCAACTCTATTGAGGGAAATGCATTCTCTAGAGTCTGTTGTTTTGCTGATTAATGAAGAAAATAGTAGGCTTTAACTTCTAGCCTTGATAGCCACCAGCAG